>OX940979.1:43874481-44161443 GCA_954871275.1 Leptopterna dolabrata
GTGTACCGGAATGACGGTAAGAAAACTTGCGTTGGGTAGTCAGGAAAACACTGCGAACAGCCGTTCATGGAAACTATTCAGTCCGAAAAGAGTCCAGGAATCAGTGCACGATCATGTTGAAGCTTTTCGATGCAAAATTCGTAGCTTTTTTGTGAACGAACGGCTGGACGTACTCTGGGCGGTCTCAAAAAATTCTCAAGTTCGAGCTCTAGGTACCTAAAAACGTAAAAAACCCATCCCCTTCTACTGAAAGTTTCGAGCTGCGGCGTTCTGGAAATGTCAACCCCTTTTTCCAACTAGAATGAAATTGTACTTCTTTCGGTTCATGGTAATTAAGAAAAAACGCTACAAATCCCTGCACAACGGTTTATTATTTTGTACGGAATACCCTCCTGTTACAGATCACAGCTCTCTGTATAGATAACCCGTCTACATAATATGTACTAGTCTATACATATTATGTAGATCGCAGGCCATACCTAACCCCGTACTCGTTACTAGGTACCTACCTAAATCACGAGTTAAATGTTGCTAAAATAATTCTTTCGATGACCAACAGTAACTAAAATGGCGAAAAGAAACGCAAATAATGAATTTTTGAAGGAAAATTGTTGGTGTGGAGTGAAATAGATGGCCCTTCTGCGTGGATCACTGTTTTCTGTGGTCAATACCTACCTTCGCGGTCAAGTATAATGAACCGTTGTGTAATAACTTGCCCATCAATAATACTTCAACGGTTGGTCAAGTTTCACAAGTACCGATCAACAAAATCCAGCCCCTTCTAGGTAGGTGAACCGTAGTGTAATAATTTGCCGTTGTGTAAAAATTTACCATTGTGTATTAATTTACCCATCAATAATACTTCAAAGTTTGTTCAAGTTTCACAAGTACCTACCAACAAAATCCAATAGTCCATAACTTATCAAATGAAATAATATCGCAGAACAACCAACTCGACTTCATACAGCCATCCTTGATTATAATCAGGTGCTCCTTAGTGATGATTATCTGGGCCGGATTTATACCGTTTGATTCACGATCTTGTTGACGAAGCTTTTTGGTGTACACGAACGGCTGGACGTCCGGGTGGTCTCAAACAATTGTTTAGCTCAAGACAAATTTAATGTCGTAAAAAAAAACCATACCCTTCAATCGAAAGTTTTCGAGCTAAGGCGTTCTGAAAATTTCAACCCCTATTTGTTACCCCTTAGAGATGACTGACAGTAACGTCGAGCTTCGAGGACCAACTAGACCCCGAACGGAACCTATAACCCGAATTTCATCAATTTTGTTTCATGGTAATTAAGAAAAGTGGCCCATACGGCGGACGGCGGACAGACAGAAATATTTTTATTGCATTTTCGGATTCTAAGTACCTTGAAACGTAAACCATCAAATTTTGAGGGGGGTTAGAATTTTTTTTTTTCATGCTCGATGCCAATGGTACATTATTGAAAATAATAAACCAAAAAACTAGTACGTACTGCGTACGGACAGGAATTTTTATTTATTCCATTTTTGGATTCTAGGTAGGTGCGTACCTTGAAACAGAAGCCATCATATTTTGAGAGGGGCTTAAATTTTTTTTCCATGCACGATACCAAAGGTTTATTACTAAAAATAGTAAACCAAAACCAGAGCTGAAATAAACAAAATCACGTTTTCTGCTACCACGGGTCATAATTCCTGACCCCCGATTCAGATTAGACTGTCTCATGAAGTGTTCAAGTTGAAACGTCCAAAAAAAAGTTCACTACCAGCATTTTCCAACTCCCGGATTTACTAGAGTTATTCCGATGCCGCTCTAGACCAAAGCGGTCTTCATAATAACTGATACCCTACCCTCCGTTGGGACTACGATTTTTATAGTTCGGCTTCTTACAGTGCGGTGTCCATATTTAAATATCTATTAATTTCGTGTTGTGGGGACCACCCTTAAAACACCATAAAATACCCAAAAACATCAATTTGGATTCTAACTCCGTCAGACAGACGCTAATGCAATGTGACTCCAAAAAAAGCCGCTCAAGGTCTCCAAGTATAAATCACGTTATTGATGAGGATTTCCTCGCGGGAGGAAAAAACAAGGAAGGCATCGACTTTTACTCGAAAAATACGTGATAAAAAAATCCAATTTTTTCCTGCCCTTTACACCTGCTGTGAGGAGGAATAAGGAAAATAACAAATCAGCTGTGGGGTTTGAGGACGGATCGGGGGTTGGTAAAAACAATTTGCCGCGACCTACCTACATCCAGGGGCAGATGCGAACTACGGACAGCAGCTGGTAACGGGCACTCGCCCTGCTGTCATCTGCTCACAATAAGTCGCTGTCTGGAGGTGTTTATCACGCGCTTTTCTTTCGATTTTTTTTTCCTTCATTTTTCTCTTCCCTGCTTTTCAATAGGATAACAACTGCAATTTGTAGGACGGCGATGAGGGCAACTCTACGTTAGTGTCGCGGTGGTGTGGTAATGAACCGTCTGGTCCGATGTCTCGCCGAGTCTTGAGGTATTTAACTAGGGAGACCTTGAGAAACCCTATCTTTAGAGATGCGAGAGGTTTTCTTCTGCTCTTTGCGTTCTTTGACGCGTACTTGGGGTTAGCAGATCTCCCCCGGAAAAAAAGGGTATAACGATCCGAATGTCAGAATATACCCTAATACTGGGTAGTTTCTACATAAAACTTATTTTCAGGCAAGTTACATATAAAAACTTACAGAGAGACCTTTTAGATCATCGATATGTCTTCTCAAAATCATACCGGTGTAAACAACGGCTAGGTACTTACTTATCTGTTGCGAGGCAAACAATAGGTCGTTTAATATTCAACTTCAGATAAGAGAGATGATTATTTTTATAAAGAGAGGTTTATTTGTTATAAAAGTGAAAATATGGTTTGTTGTTAATAGAAACGAAACATAATAAAATATTCCTTCAAGGAGTTCAAGGCAAAAATGTTCCTTCAAGGAGTTCAATAAAGTTTGCGCGGAACGCTGCATTTGTAGGCTCCGAGCCCTTAACTGCCTTTCTTTGGAGAGGGAGGCGCACAAAGATGCAATACGTTCATCACGATATTTTACACTTTGCTCGGCCTCCCTTCTCTGGTTGTTGAGGTTATTCTTAATGTCCTCCAACAAAGAAGTCTTCACGAGCTGTGGAGTCGAAGTTGTTGTTTAGTACGAATACAAAACGTTACCCCCACTTCTTACACCACTGAACTAATAATACAGAACGTAACAAGTAATTAGTAATTAATAATACCAAATTACTCACTTTCTGATTGACCCACGTAGATTGGTCTAACGCATCCAAGAAGAAACTTGAATCTCCCTCCGAACCAAACTGCTCAATCGCTTCCTGTGGCGGTGGAGCGTCTTGTATTGTTGCATTTGGTTGAACAGATGGACCGTCCTCCCTACACCTTTTGGTTTTGCGCGAAGTTGGTTTAATGTTCGACATTTTTCCAAAATTGGACAATTTTGCAAATGGTTGTATGTATGGTGTCTGTATTCATCACATGTTGTACCACATAAGTACCAGGACTAGTAATGAATGGCAGGAGTAAAATCATCAGTCTCGGTGAAGTGTTTTTTGGTTCTCCTACTTCTTTACTTTCTTACTTTTTGGTTCGGCTACTTTCTTCCGAATTTCGGCTTGTTCTTTCTTCCGAATTTCGGCTTGTTCTTTCTTTCGACTTTCGGCTTCTTTCTTTCGAATTTCAGTTTGTTCCTGTTTCCTGGTTGCGATCATTTGGTTATACCGGAAAATTTTCTCCTCGTTAGTCATAGAAGAGGTACCCGGTAACGAATGGATAAACGCGTCAACCTGCTGTTGAAAGTTCCTCTGGCGGTATATTTGTACACGTTCAGCGGATGTCTTGGACTTTAATTTAGCCATCACCGAAATTATTTTTGATGAAATATCAATATCTATATCCAACGATATCGGTGTAAACAACTGCTGGGTCGTTTAATATTCACTACAAGCACTTTTAGTTAGGTTTAGGAGCCACCCAAAACCGTAACGAAAAAATTCTTATGATTTTCACGTACAACCAAGCCGTTGGTAGGGAAATGGAACTTCCGTAGTGTTCATCGCACAGAAATCTTTCACCACTCGTTGGAATCGTCTGCTTTTTTAGAAAACTTTCATGATACTCGCTACCCTCTCCAACCACCGGAAGTGTCCCAAAAAACGTTACAATGTTTTTTGGTTTATTATTTTCAATAATGAACCATTGGAATCGAGCATGAAAAAAAAATTCTTACCCCCCCTCAAAATTTGATGGTTTACGTTTCAAGGTACGTAGAATCCAAAACTGCAATAAAAATATTTCTGTCTGTCCGCCGTACGCCGTACGGGCTACTTTTCTTAGTTACCATGAAAAAAAATTGATGAAATTCGGGTTATAGGTTCCGTTCGGGGTCTAGTTGGTCCTCGAAGCTCGACGTTACTGTCAGTCATCTCTAAGGGGTTCAAAATAGGGGTTGAAATTTTCAAAACGCCTATACAATTTTTTTACGTAAATATTTTTACGGTTTTAAATAGTTCTTGAACTTGCGAGTTTTTTAAGACCATCCGGAGCGTCGTACGTCCAGCCGTTCGTTCACAGTATGGCCCCGAAGTTTGCACCGACAGGCATTTTCGACTCCAGTGTGAATGAAATTGTATACAATTCAAACCAAATCTCGTAACCAGAGACGCGCCCACAATAGGAATTTGTGAATACGGCCAATCATCGGTAGGGATCACCTGATTATATTGGCGGAGTATGAAGTCGAGTTGGTTGTTCTGTGATATTATTTCATTTGAAAAATGATGGCTCTTTTGGAGTTTGTTGGTAGGTAGTGAAACTTGAACAAACGTTGAAGTATTATTGATGGGTAAATTATTACTACGGTAAATCATTACTCAACGGTAAATTATTACACAACGGTTCATTACACCATCTACGTAGAAGGGGCTGGAGTTTGTTGGTAGGTACTTTTGCAACTTTTTTCACTCCTCATCAACAATTTCTTTTCAGAACTTCATTATGTGTGTTTCATTTTGTTAGGTACTGTTTGTCATCGGCAGAATTATTTTAGCAACATTTAACTCGTGATTTAGGTAGGTACCTAGTAACGAGTACGGGGTTAGGTACTAACCTACGGAGGGTCTGCGATCTACATAATATGTATAGAATAGTACATATTACATTATATAGACGGGTTATCTATACATAGAGCTGTGATCTGTAACACAAGGGTATTCTATACAAAATAATAAACCGTTGTGCAGGGATTTGCAGCGTTTTAATTTTGTTTTGATGACGCAAAATTTGCTGACGGAAATTTTTGACTGACCCCCAGATAATAGACATATCCATGTCAAAAAGGTCGGTAGTTACAAAAATAATTATTTATTGCTTTCTTCAGTAGTAGGTACCTATGAGGTACCCCTTTTTATTCCAGTTCCATATCACAAGTGGCTTAGAGAAATAATAGTTTCAAGTGATACTAAGTATACCTGCACAAACCAGTCTTGAAAATCGCGACATTAAATTTCTTCAATTCATCGAATTTCATTATATCCCTTATGTGGTAAGCCATCTTGTAATGTGGGAATAAACACAAAATAAATACACCTTTAGCTTACCACTAATTTATTAAGTACACAAAGCTTTTCACTCAACTTCTGAGCATCATCCAGGTAAGTACTCACATAAACACAGACAGAAGTGAAACCGACCACAAACTTCCTACCCTGACTTGGCATGTTATACAATTTCTGTCTACACCTGTTGTTATGGAGGAAGGACTTGATAAGTCTGCCCAATTGCACCCTTCATTAACTTATTGCACAGAACGTACTGCTATATCTTTTTATGTAAATTATAGTACAATGTATTGTTTGTGTAGGTACCGGTTTTTTATTTTTTTTGTATTTTTTTATTTTTTTCCCAACCTTAATTGAACCCAAAATTACAGAGCTGAAAACCTTGAAACATTATTATGACTTGAAATTTAGTGGTATATATACCTTAAACTATATGGCAACCAATCATAGAAGTATACCCCATTTATTCAAACTTTGTTCCCATGTCATTGTTCCCAACTTAAAATTATCTTCCGAAAATCTATCATTTAAATTTAGTTCCCCTCTAGTCATTTTAGATATGTAAATTTCCAAATTTTTCCATAAATCCATCCTTTTCCTCTTTTGAACCTTCTTGACCCATACTTGTGGCCCATCCTGAACATATGTTTGGAAATTCCAGAACTCCTTTCTTCTAAATAATTTAATTTTATTTCAAGCTGTCTTAATTTCGTCTGGGTATTTTCTCGAGTTTCATTTGATATCTGCTGTTGGTCCCATGTGGCTATGAATTCCAAACACCCCTCAATTTCTTGTTGGTATTTAGAAAGGCTTCTGACTCTACCTAGGTGTTCTTTTTCCCTGCAACTGATCATCCTCCCACTTTGACACACATATTCCCCATTACATTGGTCCTCATTATTCCCTGCACATTTCATTTTATAAATCCCACTTTCCAACTTTTCCTTCTTATTTTTGATTTTGGAGTTATTTAGTTTTGCAATGTTTAGGTTAGTATAAAAAGCAGGTGTTATTCCTACCGCCTTGAGCTGTTTCTTTATTTGTAGAGATGACTTATTCAAGTATACCACTATTCTGAATTTTAGGGGGTCTTTATCTGGTCTCAAGTTCCCTTGGAATACTCTATTTGTATGTTTCTTATCATAGGTTGTAATTAACTGATCAATTAAACTCTGCTGGTAACCATTATTTTCAGCAATTGTTTTTATCACACGAAGTTCTTGGTCATAACCACTGTTTGACATTGGGGCTGTTTTTAGCCTACGAACTATTGACCTAAATGCCGCCAATTTGTATGTCCAAGGGTATCACACAATCTGTGAAAGATTCTTTCCTATAAATTTCAAATTCTGCCTGACTATTGGAATTGAGGCTAATAGTTAAATCAAGAAAATTTAGCTTTCCATTATTTTCTATCTCATGTGTGAATTTAATGTCTGAATCTATTGAATTAATGACTTTACAAAATTGTCAGTTTGTCTTGATGTACCTTTAAAAATTAAAAATGTATCATCTACATTACACATCTCTCACATAAAACTGAATGTATTAAATTTATATTAAATGTATTAAATGACATTAAATTTGCATTTCCCTCTTGGTGGCTTTGGCCCCAACGTTTGACTGTTACCTAGGAGCGAGGACAAAAAGACAAGATTGTCAAATAAAACTGATAGCAAGAGCAACTTCTAACATCTCATGCTTCTTATCTTATGTCTGTTGGCTGTAGATCCACCTTTACGTGGCCATAAAGGGTATGGTGGTGGTGGGGGAAGAAGAGGCGATTTTAGGTTTGATCAAAATATTCAGCAGAAGGATATTTATTTATTTATTTATTTCACGGGCGAGCCATATTGCATAACAACATTCAAGAGGAGTGAAAAATATACTAAAATAAGTAAATAATACAAATAAAAGAGCTTGAAAAAAAACTAAAACATTTCATGAATAACTGGAAGATAACAAAGTCTTTAAGGAAGAGAGTGATGGATGGAAGAAGTCGAATTCGGGTTAATGGAGAGAAATTAGGTCATAGTAATAGGTCATCATTACTATTTCAATTTTGGTTTATTATTTTCAATAATGAACCATTGGAATCGAGCATGGAAAAAAAAAATTCTAACAGCCCCTTCAAAATTTGATGGTTTACGTTTCAAGGTATGTAGAATCCGAAAATGCAATAAAAATATTTCTGTCTGTCCGCCGTACGCCGTACGCCGTACTGGCCACATTTCTTAGTTACCATGAAACAAAATTGATGAAATTCGGGTTATAAGTTCCGTTCGGGGTCTAGTTGGTCCTCGAAGCTCGACGTTACTGTCAGTCAGTCATCTCTAAGGTTCAAAATAGGGGTTGACGTTTTCAGAGCGCCTATAGGTACCTTTTTTTTACGTGAATCTTTTTACGGTTTTAAACAGTTCTTGAACTTACGAGTTTTTTAAGACCACCCGGAGCATCGTACGTCCAGCCGTTCGTTCACAGTAAGGCCCCGAATTTTGCACCGACAGGCATTTTCGACTCCAGTGTGAATGAAATTGTATACAATTCAAACCAAATCTCGTAACCAGAGACGCGCCCACAATAGGAAATTTGGCGGAGATAGAATCATTGCTAGGGATCACCTGATTATATTGGCGGAGTATGAAGTCGAGTTGGTTGTTCTGTGATATTATTTCATTTGAAAAATGATGGCTCTTTTGGAGTTTGTTGGTAGGTAGTGAAACTTGAACAAACGTTGAAGTATTATTGATGGGTAAATTATTACTACGGTAAATCATTACTCAACGGTAAATTATTACACAACGGTTCATTATACCATCTACGTAGATGGGGCTGGAGTTTGTTGGTAGGTACGTTTGCAACTTTTTTCACTTTTCAATGAGCATGAAAAAAAAAAAAAAAATTTAACACCCTCTCAAAACTTTATAGTTTCAAGGTATGTAGAATCCGAAAATGCAATAAAAAAATTTCTGTCCGTACGCCGTACGCGGTACTTCGCATTTTTCTTAGTTACCATGAACCAAAATTAATGAAATTTGGGGTTTAGGTCCCGTTCGGGGTCTAGTTGGTCCTTGAAGTCAGTCATCTCTAAGGGGTGAAAAATAGGGGTTCGAATTTTCACAACGCCGTAGCTCGAAAACTTTCAGTAGAACGGTATAATTTTTTCAAATTTTTAAATTTATCTTGAACTAAAGAATTTTATGAGACCATCCGGAGCACTGTACGAACAGCCGTTAGTTTGCACCGAAAAGCTTCATCAACATGATCGTGAATCAAACGGTATAAATCCGGCCCAGGTATCATCGCTTGGGAGCACCTGATTATAATCACAGATGGCTGTATGAAGTCGAGTTGGTTGTTCTGTGATATTATTTCATTTAAAAAATGATGGAGCTTCTTGATTTTGTTGATAGGTACTTCTGCGCAACTTGAACAAACGTTGAAGTATTATTGGGTAAATTAGTACACAACGGTAAATGGTTACACAACGGCTTATTATACTATCTACGCAGAAGGGGCATCTATACAGGTAAATTATTACTTAACGGTTTATTATTTACCTTATGGTTCATGAATAACTACGAATAATATGATTGAATTATTGATTCAATCATATTATTTTCTCGTACTCCAGTACTCCGTTTAGGGCTTTCCTGGGGGGAGCTCGAGGGTACAGACCACAGAAAACAGTGATCCACGCAGAAGGGGCATCTATACAGGTAAATAATAAACCGTTGTCTAATAATTTGCAGCGTTTTTTCATGCTGTATCGAACAAGAATCTTTCTAGACGGTAAGTAGGTGAGGAGAAAGCAGAATAAAATTATACTTCCATCCTGATTATATGGTAAACTAACAATGTTTCACCTTCATAAGCACGATTTTTTCACACAACAATAACTGAAACCGATCACGTGGCCCGGAATACTGATTAAGATGAATAGAGAAAGAAGACCTGCCCAAGTGTCCACTCCTAAACCCCCACCATTTCATGAATGAGAAGGTAAACATCGTCAGGCCCGAGTGTGCGCGATTTGTTGTGAATAAAGGCTTCTGAATCCGAAGGTCGCAGGTGGTCGCAGCTAATTCTGGTTGGAATACATTTAGGACAGACGTAACTAATTAAAAAATAAACACATTCGGGAAGAGTCGATGAGTTTGTTGAGTATATTTTGTGAGCGCACACATAAATTTCAAAATTTGCAGCTAATTTCACTTAAAAAAATTTTTATAAGTCGATTTAAAACGTGGAAAACTTACTTCAAGCTACTTAAAATCAACTTCTGAACATCGAGAAAAATTTAAAAATATTACATATCTGGATTGGACCACATGTTCATTTCTCATGGAAAACTGAATGTTTCATTGCGTGCCACTTGCCAAAGGATTTGGATCCGATCACTAACTTAAGGCTGTAACGAGGGCAACCCCAGGTTCCCCTCGATAATTGGGTGAAAAACTGTGGAAGCCTCGAAACACGCTTCAACCGCTTGGGAGGTCCGATTACCCGGATCGCATAACTAACATTATCGAATCGCCTATTTAACATTACCCTTCTGTGAACTGCTTTGGCCTCCACCTACGACCAACGAATTACAAGTCGTTCAGGGAGGTCGCGCTCGATGGAGCTTACGGTAATCGAACCTGAAATCGATTTTGCATAAACAGGGGGTTTCTCTGCCGGAAAGTATATCCTTCTATCTGAAGTTACATCGACTACAGGGCATTAACATTACTGCGGCGGAGTTTTTCCTGACTATTTCATACTGTTGTGATTCATGAGCTATTCATATCGACGTCGACAGGAGGGGAGGGGGAAGTGACAACGAGGAATGAATCAATTTGTTGCTGTAGGTACATCCAGTAGGTGCCAATTTATTAACACTTAACATTAGAATCTTTTCTTTCAAGAACTGCGAATCTTTCCGAACACTGAATATCCTCCTTGTTATATCCTAACGCAAAATCGATATATTTAATCGATATATTTAAATCATCAAGCTTGCTGAAAAAAAAAAAAAAAATTGTTCGCGACCAACGTGATAGATGTGGTAAATCTACCACACCACTGTCATTCACACTGCTATGGTAGACAATTCTCACCTCGTTCCTGTTGCAGTTTCTACAGTTTCCAGTCTGACGTTAGGTATAAATGCAATTCGACTGAGCTCATCGTTTTTCAGTAGTTTTAGCTAATTTTCGGAGAAAATGAAACTATTGCAATGGGTCCAAAATTTTCAGCACATGCATTTTTGAAATTTTTTTAATAGGTTTACCTATAAAATTTACAAATCCGTTTCAGAGCATCCTGAAATCATCCCTAGATATCTGACCTTGGGTACATGTTAAAAGTTCCAAATTTCGCCAACCGATTCGAAGATGAGCGGTTTTCAAAAATTGTAAGGGAGTCAAATTAATTTGAGTTTTAGGCGTCAAAAATCGGTAGCAACTGCTAAAATCGCGAATAATAATTTATATAAAATCGCGGAAATTGGTATGGAAGGGTGAATGAAGACAGAAAATGACCATTTAATTTGTTTTTCATAGAGAATAGGGGTTAAATTTGGATTTTTTAGGGTAAAAAATTATTATTAAGGGCTAAAATCAATATTAATTCACGACAGAGGGACTATTTCGATGATAAAACTATTTTTCTCAATGAAGAGTGGGTCAGATTTGACTTTACAGGGATCAAGGTGGGGGGGGGGGGGGGTGTTTCTCGCTATGTAATTTTTTTTCGTACGAATATTTCTTTGAAAATTCGCTCAACAGCTTTCTATAGCTCTGCAATATTTTATCATCACAACAAGCAATACCTGCCTACCATAACTAGGATATGTATATATCTAGAGGTGGAGGATTCTGCTAGATTTTCTGTTGGTTCTCCCGATGACGACTTTCTTCTGTAAGCCTTATGTAGACACTCAATGAGCTCAAAAGAAGTTCATTTGTCATGACCCGAATCCCAATCAATGACTACTAATACTTTTATTAGCAAGACACGCGTTCGTGTTCAGCACCCTGAATAACACGCAAATTACATAACAAAAATACAAGAAATCATAATTATCTCCTTCGTAATCTCATGAGCTTTGTTCGCACTGGCCTTTTCTGACGGTTAGCTGACTCTTAGAAGACCCTAAGAAACCATCCATCACCCAATACCGTCTTGATAAGAGTTTGAGAAGGGTTTGAATTTCATAAGTAATGAATGCAATGCATGGTCAGTTTCTCGTCCGCCCAATGTGCTGTGTACCTACTGGAATGACGATCAGAAAACTGGCTTTGGATAGTCAGGGAAACACTGTGAAAAGCCTGTCATGGGTACTGTACCAGTCCGAAAGGAGTACGAGAATCACTGCAAACGCAGCCAAACACCTTTATAACCGTCAGATGGTCACTGCGAACAAACCTTTGGTCAATGGAAACAAATTCACATAACAGCCACCAGGATGTGTGCGAATCTAGAGATGCATGGAATTTCCTTGTGTCTTTTCATGCATATTTTTGTGCAATTTTCGATCACTATCGATTGTTCCATTTTATTCTCACGCCAATTTGTTTTCTCAAAGTTATGGTATCGTTATAGAATTGAAGCAATATTGTGCAGTTTTCTGTTGTCTGTCTTGTCAGGTAGACAGAAACAGGCCAGCTCAAATCAGTCAATCAGATGGCACCATACCAGAGTGCGGTCGTAAGAGCGATTTTTCTTAAAAGTCTCAAATTTGATGACTATTAAAATATCAACCGCAGCATTTACCCCAATGATAATTTCTTTTCTCTCATTATAACGAAATGTTCTTTAGAAAAAAAATTAATTGAAAAAAAAAATCGCGTCCATTCCTCGTCATCACGACTGTGATTATAACCAGTTTGGTTCCGGTTCGGCCTGGATCATTATGTCCGAGACCTGTAACTCCGCACTAAATATTTTTTGTATGCAGCTGGTATGGTAATATACGATTATTTTATTCGACGTGGAAGTGAGAATGAGGGGAGTTCACGCTGAGAGCCTTGGGACTCCCGATCCGGCGCAAGAGACGGCAGGTGGAGTCTGCACATGTCGGTGGACCATTCGGACTTCCTTGACGTATTCCGCGGCCTCGCCGACCGGATCACGGAGGTTAGGGCATCACAAAACGTTGAATTCTCGCGGATATATAAATTCTATCAATAAATAATCGAAAATCTATAATTTATTATTAGTACCTAATAAGTTTTATCGAACCTAAAAACAATCGAATTTCTGCGGAAACCAATTCCGGCAGACATTCACGAGACACCCAAGTTAACGGGGAACGGGTTAGGGAGGTCCCTAAGCCTGAGTTTGCTGCATTTAAGCATTCGCTAAGTTGAATCAAGTTTTTGTTATTCATATAGATACTGGTTTTTTCTGTTTCTGTTTGATGATACAGTTTTAATCCACTCAATGATAGCCGACGCCTTGAATAAACGGTAGAGATTTTTGTTACCTTTGCTTCTGGGTGGGTAGTCCCAATCTCCATGATTTTGAGGGGACAGGATCAACCGACAGCCAAGGAAAACACCGGAGACAAATCATTTGTAGAACATTCTAAATCGGTAGGTACCAAAAAACGCTGCAAATTATTACAAAACGGTTTATTATTTTACCTAAAGTAGATGCCCCTTCTGCGTAGATCTTTCTTTAGTCAATATCTACCCTCGTGCTTCTCACAGTACAGCCCTAAATCGGAAAGTGGAGTCGGCTGGGTAGTTTCATATATATGCGGTGGACGCAAGAATTCTATCATTAATTCATTTGTTGTTATTCATGAAGCATATCGTTCGTTGAATTTACAAAAGTACCTATCAACAAAATCCAAAATAACCATCATTCTTCAGATGAAATAACAAAGGAACAACCAACTCGATTTCATACAGCCATCCGTGATTATAATCCGGTGTCCCCTAGCAATGTTATCTGGTCTGGATTTAGACAGCTTGATTCACGATCATGTTGACGAAGCTTTTCGGTGCAAATTTCAGAGCCTTACTGTGAATGAACGGCAAGAAGTACAGTGGGCTCGGGTGGTCTCAAAAAATTCTCAAGTTCAAGATAAATTTAAACACGCAAAAACATTCGAGATAACGGCGCCCTGGAAATTTCAACACCGTAGAGATGACTGATCTTGTTTTTCACGCTCGATTCCAAAGGCCCCCCAGGGCCCCAGGGGGTTCGGAATCGGTTGAAAATAATATGCCTAAAATCATATCATTTTTCCGTCATATTCAGAGGCTGGATCACTCGAACTAAGTAGGTACCGATGTACCTAGGTGTGTTCAAATAATGTTAATCTACGGTAGTCATGTGGGAAGGACTTGCCATTTCAGTATTCATAAGCATTGAGAATTAACAACGAAAGGACTCAGAGGTACTTCATAAGAAGCATTGATGCATTGATGCTATGGTTTCACATGTTCTTATATCGTGTGTGTACATACGAAGTGGAATGACGAAAAATAGTCCTGGACCTACCAGATGCAACGAATTACGCTATTTTAGCAAATACGTCTTATATTGATAGCTATACGCGGCAACTACCGTACTTAGCACCATATATGTATTAAAGTTCTTACATTTTCTCTTAATAAACTCAAAATTCAAACCCACTTTTAAAGATAAATTACAGTACCCTTGAATTTAAAAAAATAATGTTGTCCAAACAAGAACGCAGTTGAGCCCTGAGTCCGATTCCTATAGGTATCTCCCTCCACATGTACCTTGAATTAAATCAAATCCGCTAACATTATGGAACGAAATATTCTGGTGATTGAGAAGAGACGGCTCTATGTCATAAGGCCTCGAATCGAAATATTTGGAATTAGTGACTAGCTATTGAACACCTACTCCTACGAATCTTGTTCGTATAATTGCACCAGTGTGTTGATAAGGATATCTGAATCTGAGAATACGCAAGTGGAAATTCATGAATGCACGAATTCCCTGTTATTGGGTTTTGGTTTATTATTCTCTGAATAATACACCTATGTATTCGATTCGGAAATTTTTTTGGACACCCCCCTTCAATTTTTTTATTTTACTTTTCAAGGTGTGTAGATTCCAAAAATGCAATGTCCGTCCGGCTCCGCGTCGTCCGCCGTCCGCCTTGTCATCCGATATCTACCTTAAATTTCGGTCTAAAAAAGTTCGTTTTCTCGCACAATTGCTCCATTTGGGCCCTAGTTATGTCCCGTGCCTCGGCAGCCCGATCGGAAAACACCCAGAGGTGTTATGGGTGAAAAATCGATGCAAAACTAGGTATTTTTGATGTTTTACTCAACTTGGGCTTGTCAGGTATCGTTTTCCATGTTTTTTTTAGGGTGAGGAGACCAAATGTGAATTGATTTGGACCAATGAGTGAAGCACTGAGGATCTGACGAACTTTTAACTCTCAAAATTCAATATTTATGGGTCAAAAACCAGTGAGAATGCGGCTGTAATCACCAGAAACTTGTATAATAATACAGGAGGCAGTATTAACAGGTGAATCAAGACAGTGACAATTTCACTGATCGAAAATAATTGTTCAGAATGAGCAACCTAATATTCGACAAATCCATTTGACAAGGACTTTGCAGCGTTTTTTGGGTATTGATTTGGTTATTTTCATCAGGCGCATTTTTTCCTGTAAATTGTTTCTGCCTCCAACGCTCTCCAATCCTACAGAGGTATAATAGTTCATCTGAAAAGGTGTTCTCCTGCCTCCGGGCTTTCAGAATGAAAAACGCGTGTTTGTTTCTCGTGGGACCCCGCTAGGGGTGAAATGATGATGTACGGCCTCCTAATGTAAACAGACCTTATCGCAAAGGGTTGGGACTCAGATCAGCTTTGCCTCTGTCCTATACCTTCGCCTCAACTCCCACTCCTGTGATATATGTGCCGACTTATGGAGCTTGCACGTCGTTACGGAAGGCGCCTTGTATAATTTTGACGCCCTAACAAGCCCTTTTTCACCGGGTGTTATTGGTGTTACTTATGTTCCTTTCCAATCAGTGAGAGATACCCTACCCTTCTCGCTGTCAAAAAAAAGAAAAAAGAAGTTAATCATGCAGGCAATTTATTTGAACAATATACTTTTTATTATAAACAAAAATTTTCAAGTAGAGTTAACTATGCTAAATAAGCTGCATGCTTATGTCCACCGTGAAGGAAAACCTATTTTAACTTTCCCCTGTTAATTATAGAGAAATGCACTCTTAGGTACCGGTATATATACGTACGAGTAGGTAGCTACAAACTCTCGTAAATGGACATAAATCTTTCTCGTGTTATTTACAACTTTGACAAATCTTATACACTTAGAAATACATAGTCATTTGGTAATAATATTATGTAAAATTGTTCAGGAAGCAAGCTTCCTCGATGGGAAACTACGCTTTTTAGGCTTTAGGCTCAGAAGTGGCCGAGGCCTTATGTTTTCGTTTTTAAACTTTCTAGACAATTTTCATTGTTCTGAGGGCAGAAATGGCGGATTTCCCCATTTTTGACCACCGTGAACACAAATCCATCGAAAAAAGTGAAATTTCAGCTTCCTCAGGTAGTTGTGTATGTGTGTGTGCGTGCGTGTTTTCATACGCATTTCTGCGAACCGCCATAACTCACGACCCAGTCGTCCAAATTAGGTCAAATTTTGTTAGTAGTTCGGGGTTAGGTCCTAATTGGTCCTACATGAATTTTATCGCATTCGGATCAGTGGTAGAGACTGCGCATGCGCAAATGTGAAACCCATTGAACCGCCATAACCCACAAACCAGTGGTCCGAACAAACCATCTTTCTTTAATCTGGTCCACTAGTCTCTAGTGTTCCATATATTTGGATCATTGTTCAAACCTTGTTAATGCGGGGAATGTCGCTTCTTAATTTTCCCAATGGCCAAGATTTTTAACTGCAAAAATCTTCTCTTTCTAACTATCCTAGAAAATGTCCTACAAAATACTAGGTAGGTACCTTCCTATTATTAACAAAGACAACTAATTCCGGCCATAGTACCAATACCGAGCCATGTAATCCATGGATTGCTCTGTACCATAAATGTTTCAGTTTGGGGTATTTTCTCTTTCAGCCATCAATTTGTTGTTCCTTCCCCTGAAAACTGAAAACTGAAAGTCATTCCTTCATCACATCATCCTAGGGGCGCCCTAAAGCCTCCTAAGGCGTTGTTAGAGCACACCTAGCCCTAGCGTTTAGTGATCTTGAAATTAGTGTTCATTGATGGTTTATAATTGATCTTCGAAATGTCTTACTATCACATATTTTTTTAATTCGTATAAGAGATAGGCATATTTGCATTAATAGACATCTTCGCATGCGTGGTATCTACCAGGTACCGTCACAATTAACTCTGTGTAGTATAACTAGCACGGTCTTCCTGATGTCTCTTTATAGAACCTTTGCAGTTCTACATAACCTCAAAATTTGAAGCTGCAATAATTGTCATAATATGATATATTTCGTCAAGTTGAAGTAGAGGGGTAGAGTACTTTTGGTGAAATTGATGTTAAGAATTTGATAATGCGCGTGTAACTCAAGCTCAAAAATGTAACTAAATACGGCGGGTTAATTGCGATATAGTTGTTAGTGGTGATCTGACGTTTGCGCATGTTTGATCATTACTTCATAACGACATAGACTCAATAACAGTGCTTTCATGTCAATACAGCAAAATAAATTGTATTGCTTTAGTATGATATCGTGATTCTCTCTCAGAAGCCACTCCTGTAATATTACGAGAGATTTTACCAAATAAACGCGGAGAACGTTGAGGTGGTCAACAACAAGGGTTTTCCCCAACCGCCAACCGCCTCAAACGGTCGTAACGGCCGATTGTGGACTGGGGACGGGTGGAAAAGTCCCTATAAAAACTCCCCTTCTGGCCCAGTTCATCATTCGACGATCCGACCCTCGACTAGGGACTTCTCCCTCGAACCTCTCTCGAATCCCTCTCTTTCGTCCCCCTTCTCTCTCTCTCACCCTTCCTGACGCCTGCTGTTGGTGAGAACCGCGGGGCGCCTCCCTTCCTGGTATCAGCTGTTGGTGGAAACCGCGGGATACCACCCTCTCCTCTAACACCTGCTGTTGGTGAAAACCGCGGAGTGTTAGCCACCATCTTTCCAGTGTCTGCTGTTGGTGAAAACCGCGGGGCGCCTCCCTTCCTGGTATCAGCTGTTGGTGGAAACCGCGGGATACCACCCTCTCCTCTAACACCTGCTGTTGGTGAAAACCGCGGAGTGTTAGCCACCATCTTTCCAGTGTCTGCTGTTGGTGAAAACCGCGGGGAGTTAGTTAAAAGACTCCACAGGAGCACATACTACCACATCCATTCGCTCACGCTTCTCACTTCCATCTCTCTTCTGCTTCTATCCAAAATTTCGTGACTAACTCAAGACTTTCTGGTAACCACTTCTCTCCAGCCTACTGTCGTGAAAACCCGCCGTTCACGACGTGGTGAACACGTACCCGTCCACCACAGTGGTGACCCCGGCATCTAAACACAAAACCTCGCGTACCCGTTCACCACAATGAGTATAATAAAAACATGCACTATCACTTATGAATAATTTTGTAGTTATTTTGAAAAAGAAACAGTGTCCAACAATCATTCGTTGTCTTTTATCACTTCGCCAGAATTCTGAAGCCGAATGTCCCCTCTGAAGAAACTGTGTGTTTGTGGAAGAGATAACAAGGATTTGTAGGGATCATAGTGACCGTTCAGGGAACCTAACGAAATTGAATGGGGGCGTTAAATAATGGCAGGTAGTCTTCTTAGTTATTATTATAGAACGTCGAAAAACTTAGGAGGCACATCGGTTTTAAAATCCAACCATTCAATCTCTCATCTGGAATCACCTTTTACCGTGAAATTCTACCACCTAAATCAATATGGTGAAGCTTGTCCTATGTCAGCGGAACAAATTCCTAGGTATTCCCACATTCGCTGTTTAGTTTGTTTCTACGGGTGAAGGATCGTAGGGGATTATCCGTTTGTAAATATCGTAAGTGTATGCCGTGTCGTGGACCTTGACTTAACAAAATATTTTTGGAGATTATTTTATTGACCAATAAGAACGAACAATATAGAACAGTCAATGCTGCGAACGAACGTGTTTCAAAATGTTACGGTAAATGGTGATGCCTATCATTCATAAATATCCACCATTTCAAGAACACTAGAAATTCTTATAGAAGTTGCATAATATATTATGACTTCCATATCTGAAGAACTATCAACAGCCCCTACTACCCGATCACTGTGGTTCCTTACCGAGGTAAGAATACCTCGTTGTTCCTTAACCAGCACGCTCCTGTCTCGTCTGGTAGGCACTAGGAATTACACTTCTTTCTGACTTGTATTTATTGAAGTGTAGCTATGGGTCGTATCTTGGATTAACTGCAGTGTTAGATCTGATCGTGGGGTTGCTATTATGCGGGTATAGGACGAAATTAATGCCATTGAAAACCTCCTGGTAGGTACCTGCCTACCTACCTGATTGCCGAACTTCAATGAGGCTTCTTACTTACCTAGACTCGAGCGACATTTGTGTGCGTAAAATTATGTCTATACCACGCTAAAAGCCGCAGTTTTGGGCATTTTGACGTGAAATTTCGAGGGTAGGCTCGCTGGGTCGTCCAAATTTTGTACAGTTTTTTGCGTCCCGACATCATGGCGCCGAGAATGACGCCGCAAGAGCCAAAACACAGGTAATAATGGGTTCTTCGGCATAACATTTTCAGGGTAGACTCATAGGACTGTCAGAAATTGCTGTGCAGGTTTTGATACTATGAAGGCGCCAGTCGATGCCGGCAATGGCACTGCAAAATCCAAAAACAGCTAATTTGGGGTAGGTATACTTTGTATTCGTTTTACTAGAGATACGTGAGGCTACTGGTCAGCGGACCTACTGGAAGTAGCGTTTTTGGAAACTGTCAGAACGGCGACAGTAGGTCTCGTTACAGAAAATGTCAAGCACATGTTATAACGAAGTTTTTCGCCGAGATACTCAACCAAGCTTGCATAATCTGTATATATTTGAATGAATAAAATTGATTTGCCTTGAATAATACCAGTGAAGAAAATTACGATTTCTTCAATAATACGTCACCCAGCGTAATGCTCTAAATTGGTTCGTTTTTTTTCTATTGGGTATAATTTTTTCAAGATTTGATAATCGAAGCATACAGTCCAATTAGAACGGCGAAGTTATACTCACCGATCAGTTTACCTAATGATAACTTAGTGTGGGGTCTGGGGTGGTTGCGACTAGGGTGGGCTCGACTTCTTCCTACGTGATAAGGGTTGTTTTCGATTGAGAGTAATTAGCTTCAGGTTACCTTCCGATGAAAGGCTAGTTATGTACGAAGTAGGTACCTACCTATACTTTAGTTTCTACCTGCTAACCGATTCTCCGCTTTTGGAGTGCGTTATCGTTTTACTCTTTCTCATGTGCCATTTCGATCCAAATGATGCTAAAAAGTCACGGCAGTTCAGTATCGTCAAAATTATCTCAAGTATCGTCTACCTATCTCCCTTTCTGGCAGATTAGCTCCATAGGCAGAAAATCTGTTATAGTGACGTAAAACGAAGATAATCATGCTAGATAAAGTGCTCTTGTACCCCATTTTGTCAAGAACGGATCCTAGAAAACTTCTCTATGATCCCCAACCGTCCGATATACTGATAATCACTTCTTGTTTCGTAATTTTAGTGTTGAGACTGTTGACGTGAAACACTTGGTGAATAAACAATGGAAAAATTCAGTCTCTAGCAATCCCGACTCATTTCATATTGATTTTTTTATTCCTGTAGCACTAAACTTTTAATGTAGATTTAAAATACTTAACTAGTTGTAATGGTAAGTAGTTTTGAACCAAACTGGGGTTGGGGTAACTCTGTTCAGAGAAGCGTGGAGAATTTGCTCGACTTTTATTGCTATGGCCAACGGGCAACAGCCCTGGAAGATGTCACCCAAGTGGTTCGAGAAAATAATTTAGATCTCTGATGGGCTGACGTTATTTGTGGGAGATCTTCAGAAGGAGGAAACTGTACGAAATTCAAGAGTTGGCTGGCCTGACGTCATGAGATAAAAGCGATGTTTTGTGTGAGCACCCAGTTTCATTTTGGTTTATTATTTTCAATACATAATGAACCATTGGAATCAAGCAAGAAAAAAAAATTTTTACCCCCCTCAAAATTTGATGGTTTACGTTTCAAGGTATGTAGAATCCGAAATGCAATAAAAATATTTCTGTCTGTCCGCCGTACGCCGTACGGGCCTCATTTCTTAGTTACCATGAAAGAAAATTGATGAAATTCGGGTTATAGGTTCCGTTCGGGGTCTAGTTGGTCCTCGAAGCTCGACGTTACTGTCAGTCATCTCTAAGGGGTCCAAAATAGGGGTTGAAATTTTCAGAACGCCGTATCTCAAAAACTTTAGATTGAAGGGTATGGTTTTTTTACGATATTAAATTTGTCTTGAGCTGAACAATTTTTTAAGACCACCCGGAGCACTGTACGTCCAGCCGTTCGTGAGCACCAAAAAGCTTCGTCAACACGATCGTGAATCAAACGGTATAAATCCGGCCGATTTCATCACTAAGGAGCACCTGATTGTAATCAAGGATGGCTGTATGAAGTCGAGTTGTTTGTTCTACGGTAATTACCTATTTCATTTGGCAAGTGATTTGGATTTTGTTGGTAGGTACTTCTGAAACTTAAACAAACGTTGAAGTATTATTGATGGGTAAATTATTAAACAATGGCAAATTATTACACAACGGTAAATTATTACACAACGGCTCATCTACCCAGAAGGGGCTGGATTTTCTGGATAGGTACTTTTGCAACTTGAACAACCGTTGAAGTATTATTGATGGGCAAATTATTCCACAATGGCAAATTATTACACAACTGCAAATTATTACACAACGGTAAATTATTACACAACGGTAAATTATTACACCACGGTAAATTATTACACAACGGTAAATTATTACACAACGGCTCATCTACCAAGAAGGGGCTGGATTTTGTTGATAGGTACTTTTGCAACTTGAACAACCGTTGAAGTATTATTGATGGGCAAATCATTACACAACGGTTCATTATTCTATCTCCGTAGAAGGGGAACCTATACAGGTAAATTATTACACAACGGTTTAGGTAGGTACCTAGTAACGAGTACGGGGTTAGGTACAATCCTACGGAGAGTCCGCGATCTACATAATATGTGTAGAATATTACATATTATATTAGGTATATAGACGGAATATCTATACAGAGAGCTGTGATCTGTAACAGAAGGGTATTCTGTACAAAATAATAAACCGTTGTGCAGGGATTTGCAGCGTTTTTTCGAAAGAATTCGAAAAAATGAAATGGAATGGATGATGATGGAATGGATGGTGAATGGATGATGGAATGTTTTTTTTTATATTTATTTTCTGTCTTAATTGCTGACGGTGAGTGATCATAGTCATAACACCCTCCGGTCGAGTTTGCTCTAATGTCCATTAGAATGAAGAATGTATTCCTGATATCAGAATTCGTCAAGATCGCTGAGTAGTAAGAAAATAACGGATTGTGCACAGTTGCCCTAAGTACTGCAAACCGGTACCTACTACTGTATGGCGATTTTGTTTCCTTACCCATTCTTTGTAAACTAAAGAGCACCACAGAGGCCCGATGATGGAAAATCAACTAAATCGATCGTCTTGTGTGGGCAGATTCACCACCTGTATTGTTAAAGACACCATCTGCAAGTGGTTGGTTGAGATGTCACCAAAGCTTGCCTAATGGCCAAGGACCCTCGTGGGTGGCTCATTCAGCTTCACAGCTATTCCTCCATTGTTGCGGTCAGTTATCGGTAAACCTACCTGGTGAGATCCAGTTGTGACTCGAAATCAGCAGGCGGTCTCACTTGAGAGGCTGGTGGAGAAAAGAGCGGTCATTCCTTCAATTGAATGTTGTGAGAAAACTTTCTAGGAGCTCTTTGTCCTTGGGAGGTGTGATTTCTTCGAATAATAAATCCTCAACAAAAGTTGCCATAGGTACCACTAACCACCGTGTGAGTTGTTCACGGAAATGAATTTAACTAAACGTATTGCATAGCAAAGTTGGCTTTGTCCTAAAAATGAAATCGAAGTCGAAAAATGAAAAAATAGAATATTTGGCTCTACTGTTCCAAATTTTTGTTTTCTAGAAGCTGCACCGTATATATTCAAACGATTCAACCGAATATTCCGTGAACATGGAACATAATTGGTGGAGTGGCCCTGAACAGTACAGAAGTCCCTAATTACACAGGAACATTAAAAACGCTGCAAATTATTACACAGCGGTTTATTATTTACCTTATAGATGCCCCTTCTGCGTAGATCACTGTTTTCTATGGTCAATATCCTCGAGCTTCCCCCGGAAAGCCCTAAATCGAGTACTGGAGCCCGCTCCGGAATGAGTTTCCTACAAATGCGCGGGATTCAATAATTCAATCATTAATTATTTTTTGTAGTTATTCATGAAGCATAAGGCAAATAATAAACCGTTGTGTAATAATTTACCTGTATAGGTGCCCCTTCTACGTAGATAGTATAATGAACCGTTGAGTAACAATTTACCGTTGTGTAATAATTTGCCCATCAATAACACTTCAACGATTGTTCAAGTTGCAAAAGTACCTATCAACAAAATCCAGCCCCTTCTAAGTAGATGGTATAATTGACAGTTGTGTAACAATTCGCCGTTGTGTAATAATTTACCACTGTGTAATAATTTACACATCAATAATACTTCAACGTTTGTTCAAGTTACAAAAGTACCTATCTACTAAATCCAAAAGATCCATCAGTTTTCAAATGAAATAATATCACAGAACAACCAACTCGACTTTATACAGCCATCCGTGATTATAATCAGGTGCTCCCTAGCAATGATATCTGGGCCGGATTTATACCGTTTGATTCACGATCATGTTGACGAAGCTTTTCGGTGCAAACGAACGGCTGGTCATACAATGCTCCGGGTGGTTTCAAAAAAATGCTTTAGTTCAAGATCAATTTAAAAACGTAAAAAAACAATAACCTTCCATTGAAAGTTTCGAGCTACGGCGTTCTGAAAATGTCAACCCCTATTTGTTACCTCTTAGAGATGACTGATAGTAACGCCGGGCTTCGAGGACCAACTAGACCCCGAACGGGACCTACAAACCAAATTTCATCAATTTTGTTTCATGGTAACTAAGAAAAGTGGCCAGTACGGCGTACGGCGGACAGACAGAAATTTTTGGTTTATTATTTTCAATAATGAACCATTGGAATCGAGCAAGAAAAAAAAATTTCTAACCCCCCTCAAAATTTGATGGTTTACGATTCAAGGTTCTTAGAATCCGAAAATGCAATAAAAATATTTCTGTCTGTCCGCCGTACGCCGTACGGGGCACTTCTCTTAGTTACCATGAAAAAAAATTGATGAAATTCGGGTTATAGGTTCCCTTCGGGGTCTAGTTGGTCCTCGAAGCTCGACGTTACTGTCAGTCATATCTAAGGGGTTCAAATAGGGGTTGAAATTTTCAGAACGCCGTATCTCGAAAACTTTCGATTGAAGGGTATTGTTTTTTTTACGTTATTAAATTTGTCTTGAGCTAAACAATTTTTTGAGACCACCCGGAGCATCGTACGTCCAGCCGTTCGTGAGCACCAAAAAGCTTCGTCAACACGATCGTGAATCAAACGGTATAACTCCGGCCCAAATATCATAACTACGGAGCATCTGATTATAATCAAGGATGGCTGTATGAAGTCGAGTCGTTTGTTCTGCGATATTATTTCATTTGACAAATGATGGACTACTGGATTTTGTTGGTAGGTAGGTACTGAATCTTTGAACAAACGTTGAAGTATTATTGATGGGTAAATTATTAAACAATGGTAAATTATTACACAACGGTGAATTATTACACAACGGCTCATCTACCCAGAAGGGGCTGGATTTTGTTGATAGGTACTTTTGCAACTTGAACAACCGTTGAAGTATTATTGTTGGGTAAATTATTACACAACGGTAAATCATTACACAACGGTAAATTATTACACCACGGTAAATTATTACACAACGGCTCATCTACCAAGAAGGGGCTGGATTTTGTTGGTAGTTACTTTTGCAACTTGAACAACCGTTGAAGTATTATTGATGGGCAAATTATTACACAGCGGTCCATTATTCTATCTCCGTAGAATTGGAACCTATACAGGTAAATTATTACACAACGGTTTAGGTAGGTACCTAGTAACGAGTACGGGGTTAGGAACTAACCTACGGAGGGTGTAGAATAGTACATTATGTTATATAGAAGGGTTATCTATACAGAGAGCTGTGATCTGTAACAGGAGGGTATTCTATACAAAATAATAAACCGTTGTGCAGGGATTTGCAGCGTTTTTAAATTGCATTTTCGGATCTAGATACCTTGAAACGTAAACCATCAAATTTTGAGGGGGGGGGGGGGGAAGGGGGGCTTAAAACTTTCTTTTTTCATGCTCGATTCCGGAGGTTCATTACTGAAAATAATAAACCAAAAGAAAACCGTCTCTAGAATATTAGGAGTATTACATGTATCTAGGTCATCATGTGTGTAGGCGTCTCATTGTATTATTTAATAATTTTAGAATTTATTTAATTTATGTATTTTATAATTTATTTTTAAAAATAATATACCTAGCTATTTATTATATTAATTAATTAATTTATTTATTTATTTATTATTTTTAATAATATTTGATCTGTGTATATTTATAAATGGATTTATACCTAATCCATTTATAAATATCCACAGATCAAAATGATTTTTGATGATTCATAATTTTGAAGATTGTATTGCGTGTGAAATACTTTTTACATTCATTCATATATCCGCACGATTACTACGAGTAGTAGAAGCGCCAATAGCTCAATCGCTGAATGCGGTCTATCCTCAAATGCTAGTGATTTAGTTTTATGAGAGATTTTACGCTCTTCAGGTTTGTATCCGATGGTCTGAAGCATCACCTCCGGGCGAACGAATATCGTCGGGTAATCGGGACGGCAGCCGAGATTCCAACTCATCTGAGCGTATACCAGTCCATTGCATATCAGAGGGCTGCCCTGATCGAATCGACACGGGGATGATAAGTACGGCATAGTGCAAACTTGGGAACCCCAGTCGATCGTCTGTGGGCAGTATGACTCATCGATGACGCAGAGCGCTCTTCTGCAGGAGTCCAAAGACACCAAACGTACTTTCGTTTCCAGCAACCCGCGAGCCGGCGATGTTTCCGTCTCCAGCGTCGACCCCCAACCTGGAACGCTACATACGGCCTCTTGGCTGACTAATCCATCAATCTGTACAGACATACCTACTTCCGATTTGCTGTACCATTCCAACGGCTGCACGTATTTGTTGAAAGTAAACGGCGTCGCCAGTTCAACCACAGCACAGTCGTACCTTGTCTTATTCCCAAGGGCAGAACTGCATTTAGGGTGAGGAATGACTCGCTTACCATTCGACTCCTGCCCATTTCCACGACTGGTGTCGAAGACATACAACGACCCGGCAGTGACGATGATCCAATGCGCCAAATAAAGTTCGACCCCATTTTCAACGACTTTTCCAACGCATTGACAGGCCGTCACAACGCTATGATCTGACACTATGGTCCCAGTCCCCAACAGTTCAAAACGGTCGTTGACTGAATCATATCGGGTGATCGACACGACGAAAGGGTAAACGCCTTGGTCCACTGGAATTCCATTGATAATGTTTTGCTGTTCGATTCGAGTTTTCCGATGCTCCAGAATATCTGTTTCTTCGCTTCGTGGCAGTATGTAACTGACGAGAATACTTCTTAGTAGCAATAGGTTGACATGAGATGTTTTTCTCATTAATAATTTCTGGCTCAAGCCCGACTGCGAACACGGACGTTTTAATACTCAGACGAAATCGCCCATTATTTCTCACTCTCATTAATACTTCAGGTATAGGTGTTACGTAGTAAGTGAAAATTTTATTGGTATTGATATGTGTATGTGTTTGAGTGATAATCTAGCGCTTGGTAATTATCAGTTTTTGCATTTGGTTGGTGAAATTCAAGCGATGCCAAGGTAAAAGTGATAGTCCCTAGGTGTCGACTTACACTTCAAAAAAGCAATATTGCGAGGGATCCATGGAGGAAGGGAGATTTTACTTTAGCTCGCATCTCAAAATTGAAAAAATTCTCTATTTAGAAATGTTAAGGTTAGCGGGGAATATAATTAACCTTGGTACATAATAAATGTTCTGGATACTCGATTTACATTCACTCATTTCGCTTCGCTAGTCCGTATGTTACGCTTTTCTAGCTATATATTCATATTTCTGTGCAACTGGCAAAGGGTGTGGGTTCCACCCAGATCGTCCCGAGACCTAAACAAACAAATTCGAGCAGCTATGCCGATGGAAACAACATACCTAGCCCGTGTCTAATGATTACCGATGAGTGACAGTTAGCCCTCAGTCAAAATGAAAATGGTTTGACGATTTCACGGCTGTGCTTTTCCGTCTGGGAAATAACTCTATAATAACATAATTATGACCACTGAATATATCATAAAATTTTGATTCTTGCACCCACATTTATGAGCATGTAAGCATTTGAGCACACAATCAGTCAAACTAACAGACACAGAGGTTACGTTTTGGAGACATCCTTCCTTTCAAAAGTTCACACACGGACTTTGCTTTCCTGCTTAAATAGGCTTGAGAATTGATTAAATCAATTTAAAAAAAAAAACCAAGCTATATATCAAAAATCAACCCAACCGGAACCGGAACTCAAACGGTATGAGTTCTCATTGACATGATTTATAAACGCCTAGGAGTCAAGGAAATTCATTTGTTTCAATTGAGTGATGCGATCCATTATTCGTGATGATCAGTGATATTTTGATTGGTATTGGATAATATTATATAGTTCAACAATATAGTGATATCAAAAATGCAGTTCCTACTCAGGAGCTCATTGGCTTGATTTAAATATATATGGAAATTGATTTGTTTGAATTGTTATGGGATTCAGAATCGTGATGATCTATGTCGCCTTCATAATAATATATTTCATCGGATGGTCTACATGCGTCTTCATTGAAGACAATCTGCCAAGATCGAAAAACAGTTCCATGGGTTCTCCAAGCGGTGCTAAAGAAGAGCGGCAAAGGATTATCAACGGCTCAACAGTAGCTCTCGGGCGATTTCCGTATTTGGTGTCAATTCAAAACTGGAACAAGATGAGGTTGTGGTTCCACTACTGTGGAGGAATCATAATAACGGCTTATACCGTGCTCACGGCTTGTCATTGCGTGGGAGCCGCCTTGGGGAATATAATACCTTATTTACCTAATTATTTGATGCGCATCATCGCAGGCAATGAGAAACCTTGGGTGCGTTCGCCTTCGGAACAGATTGTGCACGTAGAAAGTTGGATAGCGCATCCCAAGTGCGCCTACTCAAAATCTACAATGCTTGTTCAAGATGCAGCTTTGATCATGCTTGCAAGCCGCTTGAAATTCAACAAACAAGTCGGACCTGTGAGGTTATTCAGTCATGATGAGGAGGTATACAATAATGAATTTAAACGAGTAACAACTCAAGGAACACAGTGTTTTACGCCTGGATGGGGGAGTACTACGGACGTGGCAGCAGGTGCAATGACAGTGCTGCCGAACTCTTTGCAGACGGCTTCACTAACAATAATGACGGACGAGGATTGCAGAAAGAGATTTTGTATGTTAGGCCAAACAAAGAGATGCTCACTGGATTTCGCAGTAAATCACCAATTTTGCGCCTCCGGAGTTTCCACTGCTTGTGCAGGAGACTCTGGCGGGCCACTTGTTTGTAATGATTATCTGTTTGGTTTGGTGAGTTGGGCGTCGGACAGCTGCACTCCTCCTTGGCCGATCGTCCATGCAGATATTGACACAATTTTGTTCCTTCTCGATAATTACATAGGTTCGAATGGAAAAGTTGTAAGACCCATGCCAATAATGTCAGGAGCAAAATACTTTACACCACGAAGGAAAATATTATTTGGTATTTGTCCATTACTTCTCGTTGAGAGACTATCTGAATCCTGGACTATCTGTATTATGATGTTTTTACGGGTAACATAATAGAATCGAATCTGCAGCAACCTATTACACCTGAAATGTGGCGTAATATTATTTTGACAATAAATCGTTACGACCTGAATAATTTGTTTGGATTATTCTATGAGTCTCCAAATCAGGCCTACTAACTTTTCGATACCCTTCTATTCATAATTAATACGCCATGATCATACGGTGCGTATGTACCAAAGTTGCTAGGCCTCATGCACGCTTCCTTCAATAATCAGTCCTTGTTATTTGGTATAGTTGTAGTCAATATCGTTCCAATGCCATAGTATAAAAAATTATTCATGGTGGAGTTTAAAATGATCATATCATAGGAATTGCATGGTTGAGTACTTCTGAGTCAACAAGAGGCCAGGACACAAAAATGAACATGATTTGCATTTGCCTGATTGTTTTTGGATCTGTGCTACCCAGCCTAGCAATGAAATCGATTGTCGTACCACCTAGAGGATCCAAAAGGTACTGGAACGATGAACCATATGTACCTGACAAACTGAAAGAAGACGTTATTCCAAAATTTCAACATGACTGGTTCCCCTTCTTAGTCGCAATCCAGCGTTGGCTAACTGCTCCAACCGAACGTTGGTTCGACAGTTGTAGCGGGAGTATAGTTTCGACCAACGTAGTTCTCACGTCTTGTCAGTGCGTCGGTAAGGAGATGATTCGTGACAAAATGAGTTACTTCTTTGAAAACTGGGTTAGAGCGGTAGCCGGTAGTCCAGATTCACGAAATTTGCAGGCTGTGAATGTAAAAAGTTTCAAAGCCCATCCCCAGTGCAAGTATCCGGACCAATCCCTAACAGCAGACTTAGGTCTGGTTTTCTTGGTGAGGGCTTTTGAATTCGGCCGAGCCATTCAGCCGATGAAGTTCTTCAGTCACAGCGTTTTAGAAGCTCTTGCTGAATTCCAAATATTAGTAGAGAAGAAACGTCTCTGCTACGCACGAGGATGGAGGAGTGATACGACTGATATCAACGGCTCTGCTACAACTCTTTCAATCGTTCCATCAATAACAGTATTTAAACTGTTATCCGAGAATCGTTGCAACGAGAAGTTCTGCTCCCTCAACAGTGACAAATGTCTACACAATTTCAGCAGTAACCATCAGTTTTGCGTCATGGGCTCTGTACATTCACCATCCTGCTTCAGCGACATAGGCGGTCCACTCGTTTGTGATGAATACGTGTTTGGAGTGGCAAGTTGGACCACTGATCACTGCATAACAAGCTCACCGAGCATATTTACGGATATATCAGCGATCCAAACCTTCCTCAACCTTGAGGGTGAAGAGTATAGTTCTTTTTCGCAAAGGGAAAATGAAGATGCAATGAGAGGTCTAGGGTATTCCAACTCCGCACCATTTTTCTTGGCTTACTACACCACTGTTGCAGGTTTGCTACTGATGAAAATATCGTAGAGCAAGAAGACTCGAGCTGTAATCCACGGTGGACTGATAAAATCGAACCTCCATCAGATAAGATATCCTAGAAGAGATTGGTTTAAATTCAGTAATAAATACCCCTACATTTTCAGTAGTACCTAGTGTGTGTCAGGTACTGTACTGTGCCAACTTTATATTTTCAGTACCTACCTAACTGGGTAAGCAAAAGTTGGTTGCATTTTCTCAGTAGGTACGTAATTTCCAGCTAACAACTACATAGATTGATGTAAACGTAAAGCAAAAGAAGGGTTTATCATAATCGTTACAAAACAGGTAGGCACCTACGGTGTAAATATGTATGAGGTTGGCTACTACGGAAAGCGTACTAGCAGTAGCCATGCATTTTACACGTATCCATGTTTCAATCAACGGAAGCCAAACGCTCTCCAGAAACTGGATGATGTATGTGTGTGCATGTGTCTACTGCGGATAACCAATATGTTGCGGACAGTTGACCAGTCAAGGCGTTGTGCGAGTGGGTCTTGTCATATCGCGATTGGATTATTTTTCATCACCTTTTCAGTACTTTTCAGCTCCGGAGCGGGCGCTGTCAATATGTCACACAATAATATGAAGGTAGAGGTAGAACAAATGGAACAACAGCGAATTATGAAAGGGTCCCCCGAGTCTCACTTCTCTCTCCCGTACTTGGTGTCGGTTCAGAAAGCCAAGACACATCGCTGTGGAGGATCCATTGTTGGAAATCGTTTTATTCTAACAGCTTGTCTGTGTTTGGGTCATTTGACAAAAATTGGTTTGCTTCATTTCGCTACCTGGGACATGCGAGTGGTAGCAGGAACTGGATTGCTCGTGAAAACTTCAAAATATAAGCAGACCATTGGTGCTGATAAGTTGTTCACTCATCCTTGGTGTAATTACAACGAGAATGTTGTGGTGTATGACGTTGGGATCGTTCGTCTGAGTGATAATTTAAAATACAACCAGCATGTTAAACCAGTAAGAATATTCAGCTATAATAAAGACATATGCCTCAGTCAATTAAGGAGTTACCAAAGGCTGGGAACAGAATGTCTGATAGCGGGATGGGGAATGATTTCGGACAGCCCTTCGGAAAACCTCATGAGGTGCAATATGAAGCTCAGAACACCAGAAGAGTGCCGGGTCTTACTTTGCTCTCAGTCAACGGCCTATTGTAACTACAGATTCTACTTGAGAGGACAGACCTGTGCTGAATCCGACAAGACACATTGCCAACCGTGTCGAGGCGATGAGGGTGGGCCGCTCATATGTCAAGGATATTTATACGGCATCCTTACCTTCACGAACAGTGAATGTCCTTACAAATATCCGACAGTATTCACTCACATCAGACCTATATTATATATGATCAAAACTCACGTCGCACAATCTCCGTTCGAGCGACAGCCAAAAAATGACGTCAAGCCAGTGGCACCATGCCCGGTGTTGAGTGTCGCCTTGCTAATGGTAATATCTCGCAGCAGCACCAATGCACTGTGGACTGAATGATTAAACTTAGAAAAATACACGTAATAATAAATATTAAAATTAATGTTCATGAGTAGGGAGAGTAGGGAGTGCTTCTTCATGCTTTTTCAATTTCATTGAAATGCGTCGAACATTTGCATTGGCATGACCCCAGTTCTCCCTATATCTTTTCACTTCAAAACTTGTAGGTGCGGCTTAATCTTACCACTCACAATGATGAGAAGGTACGAACAAACTGCTTGACCAGAATAGGGGATGCGGTCAGAATTCACATTTTCGACCTCCAGATTAGATACAGCACATCCAGAAGCCCCATGTACCGATTTTCAGCACCAAATTGCTACAGATAAGGTAAACTAATGATGATAATGATATATACACATACACGTACACGTGAATTCCCAAATTTTAAATGGATCAGCGGGACCTCCGTGTGGGGAAGGCGGTGGGGTTGACTTAACAACTTCTCAATTTCAACGCCCATTCGGAAAAATAGGATTTAGTGGGCCTGGATTGAGACTTGTAGAATAACCTAAACAAATTATTCAGGTCGCAACGATGTACGGTCAAAATAATATTTTCACCGCATTTCAGCTATAATAGGTTGCTGTAGATTCGGTTTTATTGTGTAACCAATAAAAACATCATAACGCAGGTAGTCCAGGAAGCAGATAGTCTCTCAGCAAGAAGTAATGGACAAATACCAAATAATAATTTTGGTTTATTATTTTCAATAATGAACCATTGGAATCGAGCATGAAAAAAAAATTCTTACCCCCCTCAAAATTTGATGGATTACGTTTCAAGGTATGTAGAATCCGAAACTGCAATAAAAATATTTCTGTCTGTCCGCCGTACGGGCCACATTTCTTAGTTACCATGAAAGAAAATTGATGAAATTCGGGTTATAGGTTCCGTTCGGGGTCTAGTTGGTCCTCGAAGCTCGACGTTACTGTCAGTCTTCTCTAAGGGGTCCAAAATAGGGGTTGAAATTTTCAGAACGCCGTATCTCAAAAACTTTAGATTGAAGGGTATTGTTTTTTTTACGATATTAAATTTGTCTTGAGCTAAACAATTTTTTAAGACCACCCGGAGCACTGTACGACCAGCCGTTCGTGTGCACCAAAAAGCTTCGTCAACACGATCGTGAATCAAACGGTATAAATCCGGCCGGGATTTCATCACTAAGGAGCACCTGATTGTAATCAAGGATGGCTGTATGAAGTCGAGTTGTTTGTTCTACGATAATTATTTCATTTGGCAAGTGATGGACTATTGGATTTTGTTGGTAGGTACTTCTGAAACTTAAACAAACGTTGAAGTATTATTGATGGGTAAATTATTAAATAATGGCAAATTATTACACACCGGCGAATTATTACACAACGGTGAATTATTACACAACGGTGAATTATTACACAACGGTAAATTATGACACCACGGCAAATTATTACACAACGGTAAATAATTACACAACGGCTCAACTACCCAGAAGGGGCTGGATTTTGTTGATCGTTACTTTTGCAACTTGAACAACCGTTAAAGTATTATTGATGGGTAAATTATTACACAATGGCAAATTATTACACAACGGTAAATTATTACACAACGGCTCATCTACGCAGAAGGGGCTGGATTTTCTGGATAGGTACTTTTGCAACTTGAACAACCGTTGAAGTATTATTGATGGGCAAATTATTACACAATGACAAATTATTACACAACGACAAATTATTACACAACGGCAAATTATTACACAACGGTAAATTATTACACAACGGTAAATTATTACACCACGGTAAATTATAACACAACGGTAAATTATTACACAACGGCTCATCTACCAAGAAGGGGCTGGATTTTGTTGATAGGTACTTTTGCAACTTGAACAACCGTTGAAGTATTATTGATGGGCAAACTATTACACAACGGTTCATTATTCTATCTCCGTAGAAGGGGAACCTATACAGGTAAATTATTACACAACGGTTTAGGTAGGTACCTAGTAACGAGTATGGGGTTAGGTACAATCCTACGGAGAGTCCGCGATCTAAATAATATGTGTAGAATATTACATATTATAATTATATAGACGGATTATCTATACAGAGAGCTGTGATCTGTAACAGGAGGGTATTCTGTACAAAATAATGAACCGTTGTGAAGGGATTTGCAGCGTTTTTTCCTTCGTGGTGTACTCGTAAAATGTTTTGCTCATGTCATTACTGGACCTATCTAATGGTTATGGGGCATATTCCAATGACGGTTTTTATTTAACCTTGTATCTTATTCGGAATAAAGTTCGTATTCATTTATTCATCCATTCATATTTCAGTCATCCATTCATTCATATTTCATTCAACCATTCAATCAGCCATTCATTAATGCATTCATTCTTTCTTTTGTTCGTTTGTGAAATAGGAGTAGTTGAATACAGAGTACCTGAAATCGGAACAGTTAAATACTGGCGGTTGTTGAAATCGAAGTAGTTAAATACAGATTATCTGAAATCGAGGTAGTTGAATACTGCCAGTAGTTGAATACTGGCGGTAGCTGAAATCGGAGTAGTTGAATGCTGGCAGTTGTTGAATACTGACAATTGTGAATACTGGCAGTAGTGGAATTTTGGCAGCACTTGAAATCGAAGTAGTTGAATACTGGCAGCTGTGAATACTGGCAGTAGTTGAAATCGGAGTAGTTGAATGCTGGCAGTAGTTCCAATGGGAGTATTTGAATACAGGCAGCTGTGAATACTGGCAGTAGTTGAAATCGGAGTAGTTGAATACTGGCAGCGGTTCAATACTGGCAGTAGTTGAATATTGGCAGTAGTTGAAATCGGAGTAGTTGAATACTGGCAGCGGTTCAATACTGGCAGTAGTTGAATATTGGCAGTATAGTTGAATTCAATCATTCGTTCACTCGCGTGGGTCTTACAACTTTTCCATTCGAGCCTATGTAATTATTGAGAAGGAACAAAATTGTGTCAATATCTGCACGTAAGATCGGCCAAGGAGGAGTGTAGCTGTCCGACGCCCAACTCACTAAACCAAACAGATAATAATTATTACAAACAATTTACCATAACCACTGAATATTTCATTAGGATCTAGGAGGAAATGGACTTTTGTTTTGGGTAGATTTTTGTGCGTACACAAAGACCGTTATTGCAAGATTAATATTATAATTAAATTTATATATTATTCAAGCTGCATCGAACATTACTCCAAGGGACTTCTTCACCATGTATCCATGGATTCAAAAGATGCGGTTTTTTGTGAGTTTAATGTTTAGGCAATTTGAATGGGCATATTCCACGGTTCTATATACCTTCCTCTTTGTCCGATGATAGGCACAAGAATAATGATAATTTTGTTTCCACCGGTGATGTGTGAGCATTTTTCTTACGTCAGCTCAAGTGAAACCGGCCATTTTCCAAATAGAAAAGAACGTCCAAGGATCGTTGATGGACTGCTAGTGGAACACTCGTCTTACCCTTTTGTGGTTGCTGTTATGAAATGGAACGTCAAATCTGAAAGTTGGCATCAGTTGTGCTCTGGGAGTATCGTATCACACTCTCACATATTAACTGCCTGTCACTGCATAGCCCGGGTCTCCAGCGATTCGATAAATTATTTGCGACCGAACGATCTACGTGTTGTAGCTGGAACCGGAAATCTGTTGATTTGGTCGCCGCGTATGGAGACGAGGTATGTGAGCCGAACCCTAGCGCACCCCCGTTGTGCGTTGGACTCCGACAAGATGATCGTCAATGATTGCGGTATGATCTACATTCAAAAACGATTACACTACAACCGCGAAATCATGCCTATAAGGCTCTTCAGCCGAGACCCCGTAGCACTGATGGCGATGCTACAAAAATATATGGACTCTGGCGTGGAGTGCGAGGCACTGGGATGGGGAGCGACTCATTACGAGTACAACACACCATCCGGCCCTTCTGAAATTCTACTTTCCACAAATCTGAAGCTTATATCATCAGCTATGTGTCACACAACGTTTTGTAGACTGCCATACGCGAATCATTGTCATCACGATTTAGAATCAGCGAACCAAATTTGCACTGTCCCAACTTCACAATCAACGCCTTGCTCTGGTGACTCAGGCAGCCCATTGGTTTGTAACGGTTACGTTTTTGGTATATTTAGTTGGAGTGAACTTTGTCGTCGCGACTATCCAGCAGTTTTCACGAAAGTTCTATTGATGATGGATAACTCCGATGATGATGAATTTGGTAAAGGTTTTTGGTGGGAAAAAGGATATTCTCATAATATCAAGTTACCATGCGTTATGATGTTGATTCCAGCTGCAATTATGTTGTGATAGAAACGGAAGAGTGCAATAGGAGTATCTTGAGATACATTCCCAAAAATTGGAAAGCAAATACCAATCAACCATGCCTTGCTTGATCAATCGACCATCCTCAATCATTCCATAATATGGGCATCGTATGGGCTAACTCTGAAAAAGTGCTAGGCAAAAGAGGCCCGATTCTAGAGCACTGTGAACGCATTTTGAAATCTACTTCGATGTAAAAATTTGTCGATGTGTTTAAGATTTACTCATAAAATTACATGTCTAGATCATTCCCGATCTGATTTCCTTTGAGGGACTTCTCTTTTCTTTTCTTTTGTTTTTTCCCATGATGGAGTAGCTTATTTCTTTTCTTTTGTTACGTTTTTCGCTTAGTGCTATTAGCAACTGAACTCTGACCTCACACGCGGGCATGTGCCCAAGTGAAGTCAGAATTTCCACGATATGTTTGTTTATGCTTAAGGGATTTAATTTAATTTGGCGACATGATGTACTTTTACTTGTCAATTTGTGGAAATTAAAAAAAAAATTCTACGCTATAATATCATAACCTCACGAGGTTAAGACCGTACGGATTTATATCCTCGTTCTATAATATACATAATGTGGAAAGGTCATGGCAAAAATATTTCTTCTAACTAGCTACAGCTTAACGATTAAAAGTCTTTTGTCTAAAGATTTCTTTAGAACCCACAATTTCTCGACCATTTAACAATAAAAATTGCTAACGCATTTCTCATTATTTAAAAACTAGGTACTGAGAATTGAGCATAAACCATCATTTTCATCAGTCCCATCAGATATACACAGTGAGTGGGTAATTGATTTTAGGATTGTAAGATTTTCCTTTTACGGCGAAAATTCTGCAGTGAAGACAGCACCTTAACCAAAGGTGAAACCATGCTTATAAAACAGCCCGGACATGTTCTTCTTATTTTATTGAATGCCCTGAAGTTCATCTTATTTCAGAAGAGACGTAGCTGATGCTATAATGGCTGGCCTACCTAACCTCAACGAGGGCAATCAAAAATTAATAGGAGCACGATAGGTGAAGGGCAGTAAGTAGTCCAGGTGTGAAGACATTAGAATTAGCCCTAGTTGAAACGAGGCCCTATGAAGGGTTTTTGCCCTTAGCTCTGGTCGTTGAGGCGATGAATAGTGGCTGAACAGTATCAATTACTGACGTCGGCTAGGCCTTGTTAGACAGATAATGACAGGGATGCGGCGATGCCGCCCATTTCTTAGTTTCTCACCTTTTTAAGAAGCCCCCGGAGGGTGTTTCACAGGGTTTGAAATTCCGAGAGATTTCATGAGACATGATCCCGAGGGATGGTTGAGTGAAGACTCGAATTCGAGTGGATCCTGACGCCTAGATCACTTTTGGTGAGCGTCAGCCGTAATTCCAACTGGATGGCTTATATCAAAAAGGAACACCCTAGAAAATATGAAAATATATTTAGAACTGATTTCTGAGGCTCCACGACCCCAGTGCAGCAGAAATTATAGTTGATTGCATTTCGATTGTGCAAGCTAGGTACGTCAGTTTGTTACTACCTAAAATGCTACCAGTTCTTCGATATTACCTTTTTATTTCCTTATAGATTGGTATAGATTCTGTCAAGATCACTAATCTGTGCGCAATACCCTTGAGATGCACACGACGACACAAATTAACGGTCTTATCGAGCTGAAATTTTAAAATTGTTTTAGTCCCCTGTAAGTCGTACATACATAAAAGCCATCTTAACCCGAGTGTAAATTGGCATACTTTCTTTCAAAACTATAACTCGTGCCCATATCTGGTGGTTAGTTCAGAACACCCGCTGATGGGCGTTATTAATTCATCAAAAAACTTCCGTAAGTTCACTTTCTACTTCCATCATTCACTAAAGGCTCCAGAATGATGTGCGATCGACATGTTCTTGGGCATTGTAATAGGTATTTGGCTAGATTAAATATCTGGTCGATTATCTCACAAGATATGTAGTAATATATGATTTATGACTAAATTACTTCATCAATTTTGGTTTAGGTGTTATTTTCAGTATTGAACCTTTGGAACTCGAGTATCACCCCCCCCCCTCCCACCACCCCTTCGTTAAATTTTGATGGTTTCCGTTCAAGGTAAAGTACCTTACAGTAGGTAGCTCAACCCAGTTTCCGTATCGAAACGTATGGAAAACTGTACCCTCTTACTGAACGCTTTCGAGCGTTTTCAAATTAATGTCAATGCTCGTTTTCGCCCGTTCTTGTAGGAAAAGTTATTAGATCACTCTGTTCCCATATAGAGGTTGTGTGCGAAACTTGTGAAATTAAAAAGTAAATGGAAAATGTTCTACGTATATTCTGAAAGGGAAAACCCACGATCACGACGGACGAACGGATTATTTTTATTTTTCGATTTTTTGTAGGTACCTAGATTTTTCATTTTTCATAAATAAAAGACCATTGAACAACTCGTGCATCAATTAGGTGAGAATTTGGGAATATCTGCAGGAGTCCAACTTAGGTTCAGCGACCATCAGAATTTCAAATATACCCGGGGGGAGGGGTAGGTAGCCCATTACAGAAGATGAGGGCGGAAAAAAAAAGTCTGCCAAGTTGAGTGGGCAGTGTAGCTTCCTCACTTATTGTAACATGAACGAATAGAATCAGTTGGTAAAACTATTAGTAAAATATCGATTTTTGATTATCTCTGTTTTAGAGCTACCACTGCAATGGAATTCGTAGGGGGCCGTCTAAGCGCCTCCATGCACAATCCCTGGAAATTTCGGTAAAATTGGTCTAGTAGTTCTGGAGTTTTGCATGTGACAACAACATTCGACACCTAACCCCCCACGTACCCTCCAAATCTTAGCGCATTACGACAATTTCTAGGGAAGTTATGAGCTCTTACCAGGATTTCACGTTTGCGCATACACAGACGAAAGTTACGGTACTTTATCAATGACTCTAATATGGGAATATCTGTTGCTCAACCCCCACCTGCCTTCTAAACCTCATCGCTTCACGACGATTACTAGGGAGTTGTGGACTGTGAAAGGATTTCACGTTGGCGCATGCGCAGACGAAAGTTAAAGTACTTTTTCAATGAATTTGATATGGACCATCTCTGCTACAACCCGCGCCTACCCTCCAGATTCCAACTCACTACGACTATTTTTTCGGGTAGTTACAGGTGTTACAAGGAGGTGGCAAACATTTCGTGTTCGCTCATGCGCAACTGAATATTACAATCCGAATTTGATGAAATCGATGTGGAACCATTAGGGTACCATTCTACGTCTACCCTCCAACTATCAGCTCTTTTCGACGATTTCTAGGGTAGTTTTGAGCTTTACAAGGATTTCACGTTTGCGCATGCGCAGACGAAAGTTACAGTACTTTTTTAATGAATTTTATATGGGACCATCTGTGGCCAAATCCACACCTAGCCCGCCACCTATCGGAAGGAAAACCTATCGGGCCGGGTGTCTTTCCCTCCTCTCCGGACCTGATTCCGATCGCCGAAACTGCCACGTGGTAAGCTCAAGCAGTAGACGATGCAATCTTGCCGGTGAAGTTTCCCTAGTGCTCCCTTGAGTGCTTAATCAAGTTGTGCGGAATTTTTCCAAGTTTAAAGTATCATATTATTTCATATAATATATACGGTTCCCTTACGGTGAATTACGTCGTAACTCTGGCGAGAGTACCAGTTTCTCGTTTTATTACCATGTCCTGGGACAGATCTACCTTGACTTTATTTTTTCTCCGCAGTGGCGTGCAAGGAACCTTTATTTTATATTTTTAGGGGCTGAGGTCACCCCGTTACAACTTACCATTTTTCCTTTGCCGACTTGGTATGTAGGAGTTAAGATAATTAATAAAATACCTTTTTTCAAGTTCTCAAAACAAATGCCGTGCACAGGTACATGTTCTACCTACCCAAACCTTGGTACCTACTTAAACCCATTTGCGGATCTTTCATTCAGCCTTCCCAATTTGAATAAAATTGGAAAACCTCTACATACTCTTGCGAATTTTAGGACGTTGTAGAGGTTCTATCTCTCAGCGGAGTCCGTATGGGGCGATAACCCTCCGAATTTCAACTAATTACGACGATTACTTCGTATAGTTTTTCCCGGGACAAGGAATTGAACAGACAGATGCGGAACCAAATTATGTTCCTTGATGTCTGAAACGCAAAATGCTAGTGGAAATTGTCATTTTGGAGGACATACATTTTTTCGACTCTTTCATTTAACATGTTATATTAATTTAGATGATAATTATCAACATTACAACGATGGTATTGTAATAAGAATAGTACGTACTTCACCACTAATCACTTTATCACCCTTTGAGGATCGTGCTGTTGAATCCATCCAGCAGCACTGGCAACCGCGGTCCGAGATCCGACTCCGGACAATGGGGAGGGCGGCAGGTCTTCAGTTGACTTGCCGCCCAGCTGATGGAGGGAGGAGGTTTGGGCCTCTTCTGGATGTGCCGCCAGGCGGCTTCTCTCCTCCCTATTGAAGGTTTGAGTTCAGCTCCGGCCCCCATGGTCGGCCGGCCACACGCTGAGCAGCAGTTCTCCTGAATGCAGACCATATACACGCTCCTCCTGTTAGGACTCGCGTGGTCATCCATTCAAGTATGAATTCTGGGTAGCCCACCCTTTTGAGATCTGCTGCTGGCCCACTATGCCACACACCACGCCAGGTGATGGTTGCGCCAATCACCCTTATCTGGCCAGGCCGGATGTCTGCCAGTCCTGCTGCTGCTTGTAGCAGCTCATCCACCTGGTACTTACGGATCTTGGCAGTATTGACGTCAGGGAGAGATCGGGATCCAGAGACCACAGAGACGTCAATGATGAAGTCCCCTCCCGGTGTCACCACCAAGAGATCTGGTCGATAGCTCCGCTCCACTAGGTTGAAGTGGGGCTCAAGCCATCCATTGCGTCGTGCATAAACATGCAACAGGTCCAGGGCAGCATTATGACGGGCGCACCTAGGTCGCACCATGGAAGGGCAGACCTGGAGGACATGGGCAGCCGTTTCATTTATGTTGTGACAACCCATTCGACAGTGATGGGTAGTTCCGGTACGCTGACCCCTCTTTCACGATTACAAAGCATCCCTACCTTCGGTAGTGAGGAAGCAAAATGCATATTAATGTCACTTTAATACTTCGATACTTCGACCCTGGTGGCATTCGTGTCTGTGTGCGTGAGTGGTAGGTATGTAGGTATCCACTGTAAACCGACCCCACTTACCCAGGGTCTTACACTAATAGGAATTCAGTGATCTACGCTGAAGGGGTATCTATCTATACAGCATAATAATAAACCACTGTGTAATAACTTCAAGTTTTCGTAGGTTTAGCTTTAACATGACCAGTGAACGACAGCCTCAGTGTAAGAGTGACGCCCATGTACCATGTTTCACAATAATTATCGGATCTTCATCTCCATAGCGCCACCTCTCCATCGCTCTCCATCTACCCCCCCCCCCCCCCCCCACCCTATCTGGCTGTTTCTTTAAAAAACAAAACAATTCAACAACTCATGCAACCAAAATTTATTTCATGGAAAGGTAGGTAAGTACCCAAGCTATTCACCGCGGATGCCTCCACCAGGACAACATGATTAGCGGAGAGGATATGACGTACGTCACTATTTTGAGATGACCATTCTTTTGCTTACCACTTCCTGACGAACTTCTGTGGCACTCGTCAATTTTTCGATAAGAAGTTAGGCAATTTGTATCACAACCGTAATAGCTCAAGTTTTGAAGATTTCTCACCAGTAAACGGCACAGGTCACCTTTCTGAACCAAACTGTATGACGCATGACGAAAGTACAACGATGTAGTTGGGGCAATAACTCGAATGAGTGCTGATCTTGAAGCCGTACTTCCATAATTAGTTTCAGTGTGATACAGATTCCTCAGCATACCCGAATAAGGTTCTTGAGCATCGATACCTACAGAGAATGTTAAACTGTCACAGACACCAACGCACTCAGATACACGCGAATATTCCTGAGACCAATCGGAATGTGGCCGTTCCGCTGAAGGAGTAGAACAGGAGTGTCCTAGTTTCGCCTTACCTGACCACAGATTGTTGGAGATGCATGTCCAACGAATGGTGATGTTTGTGGAGATCTGAGCGACAACTAGAGCTATGAGAGCTGCTAGAACCAGTGGATTCAACAAAGCGATAAAGAAACCACAGCAGATGAAAAGTTCAACAGGAACGTCAACCGTCCTTCTTGGTGGGCATCCATGGCCGTTTTCGCAGTTGTTGTTCATTGGTAAGCTTCGAATCACCCTCGAAAAGATTTCACTTCAAGTCGTATACCACCATTAAGCCTAACTCGTTTGATATGATAAATTCGGAACTGAAATTTTATCCGGTTGTGAACCGTTAACCAATAAACTCTGCAAATTGTCTATTGGTTACCGGTCACAGTGTTTATGCTTCATTTATGGAGGAAATTCTTTTTAATTATAATGATTATTATCTACACGTATTATGGAATGTAACGCTCAAATCATCTGTTTCCTTTCTTTGCTAGTCGAATAGCTCAGTACCTATGTATGTTTCTGAGCCAAATTTCCCTCTTTTGGGTCACTGAAATAGTTGAGCTCGGGGCAAACCAATATTATCTACACGCCACACCTTTCAACCTTTGTCAAACTTTTGCATCATCGTGTTTGGTGATTCATGGGTAGCATTTGATCTCTACGAAAATTATCTGATCGTTCTATCAAAAGGTTCGTAGAAATAAGCACATCGTAAATTGTTGTGATGGCGAACATAACATACAATATGGAATGCGTATGGGTTCAAAAGCGGTTTATATTATTTTTTGTTCATGAAACTAGATTCCATTCTGAGAATTTTGGCACATGCCGTACTGCTCTACAATAAGTAGGTAGCTATTTTTCTATGATTTTTAAAAAAATGTCAGTAATTTCGACGTCACAGTGGGTAGGGGGATCCCGCCCAGACGACAGGGGTCCAGTGACGTCTGAATTATTGGAATATTTGAAAAATCATATAAAAAGAACTACTTATAGTAGGACAATGCGGTTGGGGCCAAAATTCTCATTATAGAATCTACTCGTACTTTAATTTAGAAAAATGAAATAAATAAATGTGCGCATACCCCACTAGGTAGGTACGATCCATAAATATTTTCAACTCTTCCAGTAAAAAGGGGATCTATCCCATCTTATCGTCCTGCATACATAGGACTATATAGCAATACGGGTTGAGCATCGAGCATTCGCAGTGCGAGCATTCCAAGGTCCATCACCAACTGCCCTCATAATTTGAATGAAATCGGAAGAATCATTTGAAAAATATTGGCGTTTGTAGGATATTTCACCTTTGCTCGTGCGCTGTGGCTGCCATTAATCCGAATAAGATGAAATTCATAGGGGACCATCTAGGGCCTCCACAATCAAGTTGTAATGCATTGCGGGTGTCGCTGCCCCTTGGAAGCCAAGCTCGCATTTTCGTGACGCGGTCTATACCTAGTGAGAATGATCTGCAAGTTCTTTATAAATTCCTACACTTGTATTAAGTATAACACGTTAGGCTAACCTGAAGTTCACATTGATCGCCTAACAACAAAATATCTTCTTGTTCAATAACTATTAATTATTCGAGAGTTTAAATTTTCCCTTGTCAATTTATGGTCTTTCCCGAAATTGGGAGTTGTATGGTATTTAGTAACAGACTGAGAATAGCAGTTCGTAGAAGGCAGATGAATTGAGTTCCTGAGTCAGTAATATTATCATAGCCTGTGGAGTACTAATAATGGGTACTGGTACTTTGGGGCTTCACGATCAAGGCATGAAGCCACTCAGAACATTTAAGGTAGGTTCACGTCTAGAGATGGGATGTCTCCCATGAATCTATCACTTTACATATAAATAATACATGAAGACCAGTTTATTCTAATTTTGAGGCGTTTATTCTAAATAAATGTTTATTCTAAATAAATGTTTATTCTAAATAAATGTTTATTCTAAATAAATGTTTATTCTAAATAAATGTTTATTCTATAAATGTTTATTCTAATTCTTTTCTACATTACAAAAGATCCAGAACATATGCAGCCAGCGTTGTCTAAAGACAGGCTCCTGTAACCTCCAAAATGGGACTTTGTTCGCTAGTTAGAAGCGACGGATCTATGGCTTTGGCTACCGAACTCCCTCCCCCATATCTGAAGAGCAAATACCTGATGCCTTGGTGTATTGCTTCCGAGTCTGCAAGGCAGCGGAAGCTTCGTTTTCACTTTCGAAATGCAAATTTTTGTTGTGCTCCAAAATCAAAATTTCCCCTTGCATTTTGCGTTTCAGGGCCTCCTGAACAAATTTGGTTTCGTGTCTGTCCGTCCGTCTGTCTGTCTGTCCACATTTTCTTGCCACAGCCATAACTTCCACAATTTTGATCAGTTTCAATCAAATTTTCAGGAATTGTGTGGGTTTAGCGCTAAATGGTCCCCTATCAGTTTCATCATGATCGAATCAACGGTAGCCTCTGCGCAGGCGCTAACGAGATTTTCTTGTTACGGCCATAACTCCATCAATTTCGAACGGATTTTGGTCAGATTTTCAGGGATGATGCGGGTAAGGTCCCTTGAGGTCTCATACGACATTTATCATGATAGAATCAGCGGTGGCAGTGGCACGTGGCACTGGCACCGCGTACATTCCAAACGTCGAGCATTCCGGACCATGGAACTGTAAACCTGGAAGGGCCTCTGCGTTGACGAATGAAATCACGGACTCCGCACCCTGCTCAGCTGATGTGCTAAATTCTCTCCTGTTCACCGTAGGAAGTTGAAATGTGATAGGGACTGTTTGCGTTCTCAGTTCTATACGTGGACTAATTACTTTATCTTGAAGCATGAATACTAACTTCGAACTAGGTACCCTTATTATTAAATAATATTTAAATAATTCCGTTAATTAATCTGAATCTTTATGTTAATTAATCCGTTAATTAATCTGAATCTTTATGTATGCAAATTTAATGATGACATACTGTGAAGGCCACAAGGAAGCTTCTGTGCCATGTCCTTGGCAGTGTATTTTGTCTTCTTGCGGTGTCTATGGTTGATACGTGAGCGATCTCCATTCTAGTCAAACCGTACGGGTAGAAACATTCATTCCCGGAGCACGCGACGTCGCAGGATGTTGATTACAAGACGTTTTTCTCTACTCCGGATCATTTAAAACGTTTCATGTTCACCGGAATATCCTCACTGAACATTGCTCATTGCCTGTACCTATAAGAAATAATTCAATAATCAAACTTGAACAAGGAGAGACCGTAGATTGAGCCGGCCAGGTCGATTCCCAAGAAATCAATGTAGAGGAGCAACACGAAGGTAGGCAGTGGGGATCCCCGTTTTCATACTTTGTACTCATCTAAAAAATTTCCCATTGACGTGGGCTCCGACGCGAAGTAAATTAATTTGGGTAGGTGGTAGACATTTTTTTAAATATTCAATATTCAAGCTCTTGGGTGGGCGGAACCGCCTGAGGGTGACGGCCTGACAGAACCATAGCGCACCGCTGGTCCACCGCCGCACCCTCTTCTCCCAGGAGGCCTTGTCGCTCCCAGCTCACCCTCGAGGATCCTCCGCCGTAATCGAACCAATTACCGATGAGCTGTAACAGTGGCATAACATGCGCTGAAATGAACGAATTGAATTATTGAACATTTTTAACACACATGGAATAACAACATTTTGTAGTATTAATGACGCTATCGATGTCTAATAGGTACAGATGTTCTTGTGATGAACTAACTACCTATCAAGGAAACAAAGATATGTATTACAAAACTAATACCTTAACCCTGTGGTGGTCGCGCCTTTTACCACTACAACGCTGTGCTTACACCGCACCAGTCGCGGTAGTTGAATTCAACATGATGACTTCTGTTTATATTTTTGTGTGTAAGTAGTTTCCATTCAATAAGATCTTAAAGCACCCCACACCCACGACCCCCCGATCCCCAGTCTCCTACGATAAATAGTTCTTATTCTATGAGCTTTCGAGGTTTCGGGAACAAGTGATGGTCCACGCGGGCGGGTAATAACGTCACTTGTTGTAAATTTGAAATTTTATAGAAAAATAACTATTCTAAGCAGGAGCGGTTGGTCTCAAACTACTTCGACTGGAAAAGTAATGGTGGGAGAGGGGGGATACAAACAGAAGTCATGGGTAGGTGCTCCTCATTGTCAGCGGGACTATAGTAAAGCATAAACTATCAGGTTGTGAATGGTGCATACTACCGAACTACGCTCTGCTACCATCACCATGTGACAGAGTATAACAGTAGGGGTGGACCCTCGAGAGTCCCCCTCGTAGACCAGCGAGATTATCACCGGTTAAGAAGGGATATCGATTAGGCTTCCCCAAGCGACCCTGTCTCCACCGGAAGAAAAAAATGTATCGTGAACAGCCCACACTGTTACAAGTCATAGAAATGTTTGTTTCCTAACAAGCAGGTACATAAATACTATATATCACCCAAGAAATTGATAAAATAGGTACAAATAAATAGGAACACTAACATTCAAATGTGCATGCAATAACAGTAATGGAATCTCAATTCAAATAACAGAGCTATAAAATATTCATGAATATTTGGAATACGAAATTTTGCCTAACGAAGTAAAAACTGAGCATAGCAACATAAAACGCGCGAAGGGATAATATTATACCTACTTGTTATTATCCTCTTGCTAGTTATTATACCTACTGCATATAATAACAAGCAGGAAGAAGCCAAATTTTTGTGTGTACATACCTATTAAAAGGTGTACCTATTGAAAAATATGACGATAGCCGATGGTAGGTACTTTTACATTGTGAGTTGAAAAGGTTGGGCTACTGTCTCAAGCACCGCACCGTGCACTTTTTCTGATTGATCGTTTTATATGCGCCATTGCCTGGTGGTGCTCGTGCGGTTGACATATTGACTGAGAAATACATGCAGCGCTCGGAAGAAGGATCTCATTTTCATACACCGTGGAGCCTAATTTGCAGATTTGCGGAGGTAACACCGCGCACGCGACCGATGGAGGATTAAAACCCAAAGCTAATGTCACATGTGCTGTATGGTTCTCCTTCAAAGGATTTCCAAGGAAGAATATGAGAAGTCACAGCCTTTGAGCCTGTGGTACGAGGGCACGATACCGATGTGCTCACAACCATAAAATACTTAGGCACATTATTATCCCTCCCCAAGAGAGATTTTCTGTATGGTCCACCACTGTCGTCTAGTGGGATGAACGGCCATTAGATATGGAAGGGAGGTTCCCGTTTCGGTGAATGGCTTCAAAAGTGACAGCCCGTTTCGGCGAAAAGAGCACCAATTTCGGCGACCAATAAGTCCGGGGACAGCCCGTTTCGGCAATGGAAAATATGCAGCAGTTGTGAAAGGGAAACATTCAGTCTAGACTACAGTAATCCATGAGCGTTTGAAGGATTTCACTTTTGCACATGCAGACACACATACCGCTACTAAGGGAGGCATATTATACTACGTTATGCAAGCTTATATTCCGAACTAATCTCAGGTCCGAGTTTTCCAGGTTGGATGTTCTGGCAGTCCCCAACTCCTGCCTCATCATTTTGTTCGGTTTCTTACACGGATCGAGCTGGGCTTTTCTTTTTAGTAAACTACTCAGCTTCTCCCTCTCAGTAACTTGAAATGGCAGTGGATCGTGATTGTGAACATTGTTGTCGTGTTATCCTCCCAGAACCACAACCCTTGTATGTAGAAATAAGATCTCACCAAATAAACCTAGAAGTGGGGACAGAAGACGCAAGAGAGCCGAGGGCCAGCCTGGAGGTCCCCACCATCCTCTACTAGCTAGAGGATGGAGGGAGACAGCTGCCAAGCATATAAAAACTCGCCTCCTGCATCTTTTTCCTCATTCTACGCTCTCCTCTAGTTGCTGACTACTCTCTCTCCTCCTTACCTCGTCTCTCTCTCATAACCCAAATGAATCCGTGAATGGTGGTGGTACGCCCATAACCAACGGACACACATCCAAAAAGATCTCAGGCATGGTGGTGGTCCGCCCATAACCAAACCGAGCACACATCCAAAAAGATCCTGGGAATGGTGGTGGTCCGCCCATAACCAAACCAGGCAACGCTCCTAAAAGAATCCGTGAATGGTGGTGGTCCGCCCATAACCAACGGACACATCCCAAAAGATCCCGGATCATGGTGGTGATTCGCTCATAACCAAATTCCGGGCACCGCTCGTGGTGGATGTACGCCAAAACACATTCATCACAATTATTGTCTATTGATATTATCCGAGAAACACTCGCGTCTATAACTATGGGAGCCTTGCATTGATTTTTTTTGAACACCGGAAAGGTACTATAGCCCATCCTGATGCACGTAACTACGCGTGAGTTTGAATTAATTTATTATTATTGCAGAGACACCTTTCATATTTTTCATCAATCGCCACTTCCATTATCTCACAGAACCGTCTCGACCCACACAACATAATAGTTACACGACGATACTAAATACGAACGATGAACGAGGAACCAGACGAAACCAAATAAAATGCTGCGGCAGGAATTTGTACATTGACTTGTTGTCATTCGCCGAATTCTCTTTCTCCCAAACTCATTTGCCGAACGGGGTCCCCGTTTCAGGCACAACTCGCGGGCCATTCGCCGAATTCTCTTTCTCCCAAACTCATTTGCCGAACGGGGTCCCCGTTTCAGGCACAACTCGCGGGCCATTCGCCGAAACGGGTTACGCCCATCTGGAGAAACCTAATTTTCGAAGTCTTAAATTTACAAATCTTTCCTTTTGGACTGTATTTGTACAGACAAGTGCCTTACTGTCCCGAAAAGAAGGTGCAAAACGTTTTACATGCAATATGACCGTATTATGAGCGAATTCACAGCGTACCAAACGAAAGGTACCTAGGTACCTAAACTACCAAGCATTTTCCATTGTTTTGTCCACCAATTTGTAGGTACATTCACTTCTGTCCCCCGAACGTTTTTGTGATTCAAAATTGTTTAATCGTCTCGTGCGTGGGGCAAATTACATTCTTTCTGAAACTCCTAGCAGCTGATGATACTTGGAGGAGGCATCTCACAATAAACAGGTAAAAGCGCCACACAGGAGCAACCGCGAAGAGGCCTCGAGGTTCCGGATGATCATTATCGGAGTCTATTCTTGATCATGTGAGAAGGAGAAAGGGGTTACAACGAAACATCGGTTGCTCCCGAGGTAAATAACCAAAGAAATAACAATGGCGTCACCTGGGTGTCGTGTGCAGAGCACATGCCGTGTGTGCTTCCTTCCCTTTCCAACTTCCTTCGAGCCACGCGACAGATGTTTCCGCTCTCGTGCCCTCTTCCGACGTCCACATGCCCCACCTGACGCCTCATCGACAGCTGATTGCCGGTCTTCAACAACTCCGGTGAACGGAGGAAAATCTTCGGAGTGGAAGAACCCAAAGCTTGGCTTCAAAGAAGATTATTCCGCTGCTGCACAGAAAGTTCGTCTATATCGCTGCATAGAAAGATAGCTAGAGGAATCTGGAATTTGAGAGATTAACTTTTGAGAGCAAGATGTAAGTTCCGGTGTGCAAATTGCCATTATTTAGCGGCAAAGGCCGCCCATTTCGATCAAAATCCGTCAACTTGCACAGAAAGCTCACGCACATTCAACCACTTTCTGACACCACACCAACGTCTTTTAGTTAGCAAATCAAGAATATGATGGACCCATTGTCATATTTTTTGCTGTCAATTAGCCAGATCAAATCCGATCGAGCACAAAATCAATATGCTTGATCTAGACATCCTACCGGACATTTTGGTACCAACCGCTCCAATTTTGGTCCATTTTTACGGCAGGTATCGTTGGAAATCGAAAAACCCATAGTAACTCCCTCATTTTTCCACCTAGAAAGCTCGTTCTCATCTCAAATTGAAGAGTTCTACGAGCTGAAGCGAGCCAATTGAAATTCCAACATACATACGTACATACGTACATACGTACCAACGTATTGAGCGGAATCAAGCAGAAACTCTAGAAAGTTGTTTTGAGCACTTCTCAACAAGAAGATTCCATGGTTTTTGCGAACACCTATTTTTGACCGTACGTACATACCGTCATACTTCCATTCCTATATAATAGGAACATGGAAGCAAAAAATCTTCTACAAACAGCTGAATGAGACTGATTAAGGAGGTGAAATGGAATACTGGACTTTGCAGCTCTTAAGTATGAGGCCCGAACTGTGCCGAGAATCATGGACTGGTTGGTGATAAGCCAGCCCCGATTTATAATCTTTAGCCCCCCCCCCCCCCGGTCCTTTTTTAGTTCCCCCAAACATTATAAAATTTGACATACTCAAAGTCTTGAACACAACGGAATACTAAAGTTATTTTAACGGCACTGGCAGTTTGTATTCTTTCCAAAAAATGGTAACAACCCTTTAAAAACTGCAGCAGCAGTTTGATACGATTGTTATAACTACCGTTAATAGAACATGAGTTTTGTAGTAGTATAAATACCTACTGTATATTGTTAAACGAGTTTTAAATAAATCTATTTCCGAAGTATTTGGTTTTAGGTCTGACATTTCAAAGCTCACTGCGCTATACACTAACATTTCCCCTTGACTGTGTCCATGGCAGTAGGCACTATGGTGAGTAACAAATTTCGTTTTTTTATAAAAAATAGAAACTAAGTCGAAAACAAGTAGCAAACAAAACAAATATCTTAAATCAAAATGTATAACTAGTAGGTAATATAAATTATGAAACTAACGTATAAAATAAAGTAGGTAGGTACTTAGTATAGGTAAGTGTAAGTTCTATAATTTCTGTTGTTGTTATCTACTAAATAGGCGGGCCAAACCCGGCTATCACCCCCTCACCTTAAGTGAGCCCATTTTGACATGTATTTTTGAAAATCAAATCATTATACCGTAGGTAGGTGTTTTTCCCGTCCCTAAAATTTGTTGGTCCTATTTGTTTCGCACCCCAAATCATTCTCTCGCCCCTCGAAAACTGGTGCCCTGGTAAATCGGGGCCTGTGATAAGCCTATGGGTTACCATCATCTATGGCACCCAGAGAAGAAGAGAATGTGAGAGAAAAATGGTACCTAATAAGGTGAGCGAGTTCTGGGTTACAAATTGTCGATGGAGGGTTCATTAGTGATCTGTATGCGTCCAGTCCCAAGGTAAATTAGACCACAGAGCCCCCACCCCCACTTCTAGGAACACTATTGGGACTTGTAAATTGGGACACGGTAGCAATAGTCTTCTATTGAGCTCAGGATATTTTACTTATACTGGCACTCTAAAGGGGGAAAAGAGGTTGGGAAGCCAATAGATGTATGCATTATCAAAGGGACAGGTTGTTAAAAAAGGAATCCTTCTGGGAAACCTTTGGCTTATCCTTCTGGTAAGCCAACAGAAGGTGGGTGGAGTATAATGTGAGTTGCTCAGCGCTACTACCTAACCAAGCTCTGCTACCATGTGACAGAGTGTGACAGTGGGGGTGGACCCTCGAGAGTCCCCCTCCTAGACAAGCGAGATTATCACCGGTTAACAAGGGATATGGATTAGGCTTCCCCAAGCGACCCCGTCTCCTCCCGAAGACAAAATAGCTTGAAAACAGCCACACTGTTACAACCCCAAATTCAATGAATTTTCCACTTCCGAAAAATTATCATCAATTTTTGGTTTATTATTCTGTGAATAATACACCTATGTATTCGCTCAGCAAAAAATTTTTATAACACCCCCTCAAAATTTTTTCTTTTCCGTTTCAAGGTGCGTAGATTCCAAAAATGCAATGTCCGTCCGCCGTCCGCCGTATCACGTGTACAGGCTTCAATTTAGGTCTAAAAAACTCGATCTTTCGCACACATGCTCCATTTGGGCCCTAGTTGTGTCCCGAAACTTTTCAGCCCGATCGGAATATATCCAGGGGAGTTATGAGTGAAAATGTGTATAAAAATAGGTACTTTTTGTGTTTTAGTAACATAGTAGTAAAATGAGCTTTTGAGGTATCTTTTTCCATGTTTTTGGGGACGAGAAGACCGAATATGAAGTCGATTTTGACCAAGGAGTGGAAAATTGAGGTTGTACCAAATGTTCAGCTCCCAAAATTGATTTTTTATGAGTCAAAAACATGCGAAATCGTCTGAAAACACCATCAATTTGTATAATAACACTAGAAAAAGTGTCAGCACGTGGATCAAGACGATTAAATGGTACAATCAATGATCAAAGGTAATTTGAAAAACAAAAAACAAAAAAAAGAGCGTAGTACCTAATTCAAGTTTTGGGGGCCAAAATTTGTGGAAACCACCAGAAATAGCTATTTCAATTATTTTACATGAAAGAAACAATAAATAAACAGAACTATAGACCAATAAAATAATAGAATAATAAACCCATGTGACAAGGACTTTGCAGCGTTTTTGTGTTTTTAGTAACATGTTAGTATGATGAGCTTTTGACGTATCGTTTTCCATGTTTTTGGGGACGAGAAGACCGAATATGAAGTCGATTTTGACCAAAGAGTGGAAAATCGAGGTTCTACCAAATGTTCAGCTCCAAAAATTGATTTTTTTATGAGTCAAAAACCTGGGAAATCGTCTGAAACCACCATCAATTAGTATAATAACACTGGAAGTAGTATCAACACGTGGATCAAGACGATTTAATGGCACTACCAATGATCAAAGATAATTTAAAAAAAAAGGAGCGTACATAATTCGTGTTTTAGAGGCCAAAAATGGTGAAAACCACCAGAAATAGCTATTTCAATTATTTTACGTGAAATAAACAATAAATGAACAGCCAACATTTCTGTAGGTATGTCCAGTAGAATAATAAACCCATGTGACAAGGACTTTGCAGCGTTTTTAAAGTAAGATCGAATTTCTAATACTACAAAAGCTCTACAAATTAATGGTGCGTCTCCACTCACAAGCTAAACGCAGCTCTTCAAAAGTCTATTGGGACATTTTGGAGTGAAGCTGGGGGGGGGCTATGTAGGTACCTACCTACCATTAAAACATCTCTTCGTACCTGTGTCGTAGCAATGATGATGGTATGATTCTTTGTAGGTAGGTAGGTGTTTAGGATTTGAACAGCGCAAATTTCGGAAATTTTATCAAAACCAAATTCACTGTAAGTACTTACCTACAGTAATTACCAAGTTCGAGGAGCACTACGGAGATTTTGCGTAAAGTCAAGAGTAGACAAAAGACGAAAATGTATCCTTCGTTCGAATTTCTATGAAATTAATATCGTGTTCGTCCAGGGACCAGTCAGTATACTTCTTCATCAGAATTACCTAGAATACTAGAAACATGACAAGGGTTTGGAGAGGGACTGGCTCGAAGTCAAAGTGCTGTGTGGTCTGGATATCACCACGCGAGCGAAAATGCAGATTGTGGGGAGTCACTAATAAAGTGACTTCCGCAGCACCGGTAGTCTCGGAAGCGAAGTGGAACACCAAATACCTACTCTTTGATCTTCAAGCCCTCGCCCAACTAATGGTCCTTAAGTGTATGCGGTGATATTTATTACAAATTACACAATTTCAGCTCATTATTGGGCACATTCATCAGGCTCAACATCACTGAGCAAACAAAACCGAGGTCAGTTAAACGCCTAGTAACAATATTCTGGACTGATCTCAGACAGATGTAGTGATGCAAGCGGGTTTGGAGCAGCTGCCTCAGCGCAAGTCACCTGCTGAACTGGAATACCGCGCATGTGCTTCCACGAGTTGGTAGGTACGAACTAAATCACTCGCGATTAAATCGTGGAAACTCATTCCAACGCTGCAAATCCCTGCACAACGGTTTATTATTTTGTACAGAATACCCTTCTGCTACAGATCACAGCTCTCTGTATAGATAATCCGTCTAAATAATATGTAATAGTAGAATTAATTCTAGTTTTATAATTCTGTCGGTGGCAAACGGTAACTAAAATGGCAAAAAGGAACGCAAATAATGAAGTTCTAAAGGAAAATTGTTGATGTGGAGTGAAATAGATGCCCCTTCTGCGTAGATCACTGTTTCAATACCTACCCTCGTGGTCAAGTATAATGAACCGTTGTGTAATAACTTGTCCATAAATAATACTTCAACGGTTGTTCAAGTTGCAAAAGTACTGATCAACAAAATCCAGCCCCTTCTTGGTAGATGAACCGCTATGTAAAAATTTACCGTTCTTCAATAATTTACCGTTATGGAATAATTTACCGTTGTGTAATAATTTACCATTGAGTGATAATTTACCCATCAACAATACTTCAACGGTTCTTCAAGTTGCAAAAGTAACGATCAACAAAACCTAGCCTCTTTTTGGTACATGAACCGTTGTGCAATAATTTGCCGTTGTGTAATAATTTACCGTTACGTAATAATTTACCGTTTTGTAATAATTTGCCGTTGTGTTATAATTTGCCGTTGTGTAATAATTCACCATTGTGTAATAATTTACCCATCTGTAATACTTCAACGTTTGTTCAAGTTCCACAAGTAAGTACCTACCAACAAAATCCAATAGTCCATCACTTATCAAATGAAATAATATCGCAGAACAACCAACTCGACTTCATACAGCCATCCTTGATTATAATAAGGTGCTCCGTAGTGATGATATCCCGGCCGGAATTATACCTTTTGATTCACGATCGTGTTGACGAAGCTTTTTGGTGCACCGAACGGCTGGACGTACAATGCTCCGGGTGGCCTCAAAAATTTTATTAGCTCAAGACAAATTTAATAACTTAAAAAACAATACCCTTCAATCTAAAGTTTTCGAGCTACGGCGTTCTGAAAATTTCAACCCCTATTTTGAACCCCTTAGAGATGACTGACAGTAACGTCGAGCTTCGAGGACCAACTAGACCCCGAACGGAACCTATATCCAGAATTTCATCAATTTTGTTTCATGGTAACTAAGAAAAGTGGCCCGTACGGCGTACGGCGGACAGGCAGAAATATTTTTATTGCATTTTGGTTTATTATTTTCAACAATGAACCATTGGAATAGAGCATGAAAAAAAATTCTTACCCCCCTCAAAATTTTATGGATTACGTTTCATGGTATGTAGAATCCGAAATGCAATAAAAATATTTCTGTCTGTCCGCCGTACGCCGTAGGGGCCTCTTTTCTTAGTTACCATGAAAGAAAATTGATGAAATTCGGGTTATAGGTTCCGTTCGGGGTCTAGTTGGTCCTCGAAGCTCGACGTTACCGTCAGTCAACTGTAAGGGGTTCAAAATAGGGGTTGACATTTTCAGAACGCCGTAGCTCGAAAACTTCCGATGGAAGGGTATGGTTTTTTACATTATTAAATTTGTCTTGAGCTAAACAATTTTTTGAGGCCACCCGGAGCATTGTACGTCCAGCCGTTCGTGAGCACCCAAAAGCTTCGTCAACACGATCGTGAATCAGACGGTATAAATCCGCCCCGGATATCATAACTACGGAGCATCTGATTATAATCACGGATGGCTGTATGAAGTCGAGTTGTTTGTTCTGCGATATTATTTCATTTGACAAGTGATGGACTATTGGATTTTGTTCGTAGGTACTTCTGAAACTTGAACAAACCTTGAAGTAATATTGATGGGTAAATTATTACGCACCGGCAAATTATTACACAACGGTGAATTTTACACAACGGTAAATTATTACACAACGGCTCATCTACCAAGAAGGGGCTGGATTTTGTTGTACTTTTGTGGTACTTTTGCAACTTGAACAACCGTTGAAGTATTATTGATGGGCAAATTATTACTCAACGGTTAATTATTCTATCTCCGTACAAGGGGAACCTATACAGGTAAATTATTACACAACGGTGTAGGTAGGTACCTAGTAACGAGTACGGCGTTAGGTACTAACCTACGGAGGGTCCGAGATCTACATAATAAGGTAATAGAAGGGTTATCTATACGGAGACCTGTGATCTGTAACAGGAGGGTATTCTGTACAAAATAATAAACCGTTGTGCAGGGATTTGCAGCGTTTCGGGTTCTACATACCTTGAAAAGTAAACCATCAAATTTTGCGGGGGGGGGGGGTTAGAACTTTTTTTTTCATGCTCGATTCCAATGGTTCATTATCGAGAATAATAAACCAAAATGGAGTTACCTGTTGAACGGATGTCTATTTCCACTAATACACGAAAAATACACTGTTAAACCGATTTCGATGGCGGATCCATCGTCAGTAACAAACAATGTAACTAATCTAATCCTCTCTTGCGAACCCCAAATAATAATGAAATGGCGAGAATCGAATTGTTCGCAGTGGCGATATAGGCTAGGTAATTGTAATAATGCCGAAGTAATAAACACCTAGGTAATTGATAATAAACTTACTAACCAATACAATGAACACACATTAAATATTTGATTGCGAATATTGTAATATCGTTTTTATACCCAGAATTTACCTCAAAAGAGCTAGAGAGAGCGTATAATAATTATCATGATGTTGTTAATTGCCTATAATAGGTAGGTAGCTACTGTTTCCAAATCCCAATATGTGGCAGATAGCAAGATCATCCTAGGGTTCAAATTATTTCTTATTCCGATATTTCTGGTCTTTGAACTTTTGGAATCCTTTTCCGCAGGTAAGGTGTAAATGGGAAAGGCCTAGTGAAGAGGAAAACTTCCTTGTGAAATTTTAAAACCTTGTTGTACTTACTTAGATATAAATAGGTATTATGGATAAATCTTATTATATAATTCGCGTGCATGACGGCATCAGGTCTCACTGTGCTCAACGAGTTCCAGGTCAGGTTGTGAGCTATCGCACCACCTTCCAGACCTTCTCTTTATTCGAAAATCGTGATTTTATCTTCAAAAAATCGCGTGGATGATGGTTGCCCTCATATTTCTTGCTGCCCCATGTGATTCATAATTGAGACTGTGAAAATGTGTGTCGAATCTTGAAAATGGAGTGGCTGGGGGGCGATGCTTTGATAGAAGCGGAGTTGAAGATTTCACGACGGGTTCCTGGGTGGCAATGAGATTCATCGCCAGACTAATCGCTATGAGAAATAAGTGAAACTGCCACTATCAACTGCGAATTTTTCGTGGCTTTTCTTCGATGCCTACCGCTCTAGAGCCCGTTGCATTTAGTACATTGGGTTTTCCTGCTAGTAATATACCTAATAAAGTGAAACACAAAAAAATTTGGTTTTAGATAGTCGCAGCAAACATTCCTTCTCTGCTGTGATGATTCGACTTTGAGGTATAAGAGTTTTGGTTGAGAGGAGGAGGTGAGAGAAGAGTGTGAGAGCGTATCCACGTGGTTTTCACCTCCTCGGATGAGTCTCCAGGATAGGAAAATATCCGCCCGGTTTTCACCTCGTTGGATATTGGGATAGGAAAATATCCGCGCGGTTTTCACCTCCTTGGATATATGGAAGAGAGGAAGGGAGGATATCCATCTGTTTTTCACCGCGCTACATATCGGAAAAATACTCGTCCGGTTTTCACCACGTAGGGTTGAGATGAAGGTTGAGTTGAGTTGATGATGGAGGTAAGGTGAGACAGAGAAGGCTCTGGTTCGAGTGAAGTTGGATGAATGTCGAGCTGGGCGCCTTATAAAGGCGCCTCTACCCTCCTTGGGTCTACCGACGGCTGTTGGAAGGAGAGCTACCTGGGCCTCGTCCCTCGCACCGCGCAGCTCGACTTCTCCATGTTTTTATTTGTATCAATCTTTGTTATTTACAGGAATGGTATATTGTAAGGGTACCATGACATCTGCATTACACCTCGGCCCAGGATAGCCACCCGCCCAGAATGTTCATTTTTCTCGCGCATTGAAACAAAGTGATTTAGGACATGTGGTGTCCCGAATTCTGACCCTCCCAAGGTCAGTTATTTTCGAATAGCCCCTGTAGTGAATTGATGGAGCGCTTATTCACTACTAGCGGTAGGAGGATGTGCCCAGCCTGGTTCCAACACTAAAGGATGTCACCATATTTTCTGGGATCTTTTAGGACACGAGGTTGTGCCCGGCTGGTTCCAACACTAAAGGCTGTCACCAATTCAACGGGATCTTTTCGGGAGCATTTGCCTGGCAGGTTCCAACACTAAAGGCTGTCACCTATTCCAGGATATTTTGGGTTGAGGAGAGAGAGAGGAGGAGCGAGGTGAGAGAGTAGTCAGCGACTAGAGGAGAACGTGGAATGAGGTGACAGGTGTAGCCGGCGGGTATTTATAGAGCCCACTCCACTCTACTCTGGTCAGGAGGACCAGTGGGGAGTGAGTGGGTCTATGCGCCTGCGCTCACGTAGGTCACCCCACCTGTTGAGTTTCTTACTTGAACAATCTTATGATGGTCTGGGAGGAACACGACAGCCCCTTCTGAGTAGATCACAGTTTTCTGTGGTCAATACCTACCCTTGTGGACCCCAGGGGAGTCAAAAACTGAGTAAATGCCACCAATGATCCGAGCAGTTTGATATTCAGAGACCGCCAAGAAACTACCCTCCGAATTTGAGGAAAATGGGGTCATTTATAAGTGGCAAGGATTTGCCGACACATAGATGACTAGAAGACACCAAAGCAAATTTGTCAAAGCTGTAAAAGTACTACCTATCAACGAACTCCAAACTAACCATCTTTCTTCAAATGAAATAATATCATGGAACAACCAACTCGATTTCATAAAGCCATCTGGGATTGTAATCAGCTGTTCCCTTTAGTAATGATATCTGGACTGAATGTAGGTATATACCTTATTCACACTCATGTTGAAGAAGATTTCCATTCGAACTTCACGGCCTTGCTGTGAACGGACGGCTGGACGTGCAGTGCTTCGGGTCGTCTCAAATATTGCCCAAGTTCGAGATCAATTTTAAAACGTAAAAAAATCGAGATAACTGCGCCTTGGAAATTTCACCCCTTAGAGATGACTGACAGTAACGCCGAACTTCGCAGACCAACTAAGCCCCAAATGGGACCTACAAACCAAATTTCATTAATTTCGGTTCATGGTAACTAAGGAAAGTGCAAAATTCGGCGTACAGCGGACGGAGAGAAATTGTTTATTCAATTTTCGGATTATACGTGTGTACCTTGAAACGCAAACATCAAATTTTGAGGGGGGTTAAACATTCTTTTCACGCTAAATTCCTGAGGTTCATGATTGAAAATGATAAACTGAAATTCGAAATCTGAGAATAATTGTGGTACCTACCCTTATAATATACCACTCCGGTAAGAAAGATTGTTACCAATAAAACTACGGAGAAGCCGAGTTGCGTGGTGCGAGGAACAGGGTCCAGATAGCTCTCCCTCCAACGGCTCCCAACGACCATTGTGGTGGGACTTGGGGAGGGTAGCGGCACCTTTATAAGGCACCCGGCTCGCCGAGCTCGACATTCATCCAACTTCTCTCCATCAATTGCCTTCTCCCTAAAACCTTACCTCCTCACCACCATCCAAAACTTCTCCTTCCCTCAACTACGTTCTCAACGAGGTGAAAACCGGGCGAGAACTCCCTTCAATACTCAAAGTCGTAAAAACCGGACGAGTATTTTCCCGGATATTCAACGTGGTTAAAACCAGACAAATATCCTCCCTACCTCTTTTCCAAATATCCAAGGAGGTGAAAACCGCACATATATCATCACTCGCTCTCCTCTCTCACCTCCTCATTCAAATTCATCTTTTCCTCCAAGTCAAATTTTACCTCTCAATTTTTACCAAAATCCGAGTCATCACAATATTTTTGAAATTTTCTAGTTATGTTACTGATTTCAAATTTGAACGTTAAAACCAACACGATATCAACTTTTCCTTTTATTGCCAACTTGTAATTTATTGAATTTCATCGGATGACCTATAAGGGTGAATAATTTCCCATTCTTCATTTTCTTATACCCTTAAATCCGAGTTAAATAAGTAACTTGTGGCCCGTTATAGCCCCACTATCGGCAATTTGCGCCTTCACAATAATGCGAATTGACTTTGATACAACCTAATGACTTACAATAATTTACTAATTAATAATCTACTAATCCATCGACTTATACCGAGTCAACAAAGGTACCTATCGGAAGCGTTGTGATAATTTGTCGGACAATTTGTTCAACAAATGTCCGCAGGTGGGCACAAAGGTGGGCAGGTGCGACGTGGTCTCGCACGTCATCAGAAATCGTTTTGAACTTTTTTCTGCGCACGAGCAGGAGATGTGAGATCCATAACGTTCAACTCTGGTTATAGGGTTATATGCTCAAATCACTTCATGAGCATAAATGGAAGAATTCAAAAAATGACAAAAACGTAGGTAGTACATATAACAATAACTTATAATTTAAATTAAATTCAACAAAATATTAAGCTGAGGAATATGTCGTTGGTTTTTCTTAAATTATAACATAACACAATATAAAAGCATGGTTCGACATGGTAACGTTATTTCCACATAAATATGTTCGTAAATACGCAGAACCACACAATGATATTAGTGAGCTGTTGGTTAACGCACTTTTATATGATTGTTCTCCATAAATTATAAGTACGTTTTAGGTTAACTTCAGAGATAGAATACAGAACAATCTTGCTCTAAAAAATATAAATATTAAAAGCTACACATTTATTGCAATATCACAAAACGTTTTATTTTATTCGTTTGTTTTACAAGCTAAAGTATCATACTTAGTTTTTGCTTCACAAAAATAGCCATCGGTTGATGGGTTGAATAAATAAAATATAAAATTAAATGTTTTGTTTTTCTCGTCTTTTCTAGGAGTATTTATTTAATGGCTAAACTCGCGGAGGATTCGCGAGTGAAATTAGTGAAAAAAAAGAACAGAACCCACCACAATATGTGCAGAATATAGTTTAAATAATTTAAAATGTTGGTGATTGCCTAATGACAAATATTACTGACACAGACATTTTGAGACGCTCTTCTTTATTAACGATTTATTATCTTCATTGTCACACTTCGTTCCACAGTTGGTAGTCTCCTCCCTGGAAATAAACAAGAGAACTGGTATTGAATACAGTCCAACGTGATGTAACCAAGATGTAACCTATATAAACCAAGCTCAATTATTATGCTCAATTAAGCTCAATCACTATTATGAGCCCAGCTATCATAGTGTAAAGCGACTTCATGCCTGCAAATCTTCTTACAACGTAGAACGTAGTGTAGGCGTAGTACTACGACGTAGAGTTGGCACGGAAATGATTATTATTATTTTTGGTTTTAATGATTTGTTTGGATTTGAGTGGTTTTTGAAACGAGAATTCTTTGAGTATTTGGATGACTTCAAATGTTTACTCACAAAATAATTCAATTACAATCAGGCTAATTATACTCATGAAATAAATATATATAACTTATATCTTATCCCTAAGGTCAAAGACCCGTCCAGGTATTTGTTCACCGTCTACTCGTATGTTTGTACAATCTATTGTTTCATATTTATCTCTGTTATCTTCTCTCTGTTATCTTAAGTAACGAACTGTGGAAACAGTAGGTACTTCTACTCAGAACTACCTACTTGTAAACTAAAAAACAAGTTAATTAAGGCCAAATACTTTCAGATATTCGATATACAGATCTTGAGCATGAAGACCGTTTAAGTACAGCTGCAGATTCATTCGCGCTAAAATCACCTCAGGTAGTGCTGGGTATAACTTCCAAGGTTTGAGCTTCCTCGTTTAGTGGTTGTGCATCCACACATCCTTGTGCTCAACTAGATAAATATCTCAACACAGGTACCTACTTGTTTTTATTGTTTCCATAAATTAATGTATTTCCGGTCCATTTTCTGGTTTTGGTTTATTATTCTGTGAATAATACACCTATGTATTCGCTCAGCAAAAAATTTTTATAACACCCCCTCAAACATTGTTCTTTTCCGTTTCAAGGTGATTAGATTCCAAAAATGCATCCGTCCGCCGTCCACCGTACGCCGTATCACGTCTACAGGCCTCATTTTCGGTCTAAAAAAATCGTTCTTTCGCACACATGCTCCATTTGGGCCCTAGTTGTGTCCCGAAACTTTTCAGCCCGATCGGAATATACCCAGGGATGTTATGAGTGAAAATGTGTGCAAAAATAGGTACTTTTTGCGTTTTAGCAACATGTTGGTAACACGAGCTTCTGAGATATCGTTTTCCATGTTTTTGGGGACGAGAAGACCGAATATGAAGTCGATTTTGACCAAAGAGTGGAAAATTGAGTTCTACCAAATGTTCAGCTCCCAAAATTGATTTTTTATGAGTGAAAAACCTGGGAAATCGTCTGAAATCACCATCAGTTTGTATAATAACACTGGAAAAAGTGTCAACACGTGGATCAAGACGAGTAAATGGTACTATCAATGATCGAAGATAATTTTAAAAAAAAGGAGCGTACCTAATTCGTGTTTTGGGGGCCAAAATTAATGGAAACCATCAGAAATAGCTATTTCGATTAATACGCATAAAAGAAACAATAAATGAACAGCCGAAATTTCTGAAGGTATGTCCAGGAGAATAATAAACCCATGTGACAAGGACTTTGCAGCGTTTTTTTGTTTTTGTTGTGATGCAACGCACGTAAAACTACCTACACGTTAACAGCTTGTGAGGTACTACATAACGTCCATCTAGACAACAATTTTCATACATTATAACGAGGTATCTATATCATGGCCGAAGGTTCGTGCTGTACTCGTACTTACCCATCATGCATTGAATCAACACAAGACAAAACCAACCAGATGAAACTAGGAAGGACTTGACGACACGTACCTCTCCTCACATACCTGGCTAACAATATTAATTCCAACCAAGCCAACAGCCCCTAAAATGGCGATATAATACCAACATCATGTACCGAATACGGTAAAAATGTCGGAACAAAAATAAAATTCCCTCGTCAGGCAACGAAAAATATGAGATTTTGACTTCAGAAATACCAACATTTTTTGTAAAATACATTAAGAGTTGATAAATTATTTCATTTCCTGATGACCATGATGGCGATTCTTATGAGAAACCTCAGCTCCATGATGATAATCCACCGTAAGGAGAAATTATCTTAATAGCCCAATAACATTCCACAAAATAACCAGGAAATAACCAGCTGATCGCTATTGATTGATCGACGAATTCATATTTGATAGCAGTACATACCTAGTGTTCAATGTATTAATATAGTAGTAATGTATTAGCAGCAAATAGTGGTCAATTATTAATATCAAGGAAAACAATTTAGCTGAATAAGGTTCAGTCACATCTTTCAGTATCTATACAAGGGTTTGAAGAGGTTTGCGAATTTCAGCACACAATTTGGCAGCACGTAGGTAAGATGAAGAGAGAGAAAACAGCACATTTTTGTATTTTTGGGTAAAAATGAAAGTTTGAAAAATCGTGGGAAAACACTAGCACATTTTAGTGTAGTGAGATTGGTGTCACAACTCTCAAGAGTTGAATTGAGTGCCATGAATTTGAATAAATAATAAAAATCTCTCAATGTTACATGGATGTTCTTTCATTTGGGTGGATCTCAGATTTCAAGAAGAAGACAACAGCCACGATTAATTACAAATAGTTCAGCAGTACTATGTTAAATCAAGTTGTTATTTTAAATTAAAAGTAGCTGTCCCCAAAACCAAGCTGCTGGATCTTCTGTAATAAAGGAAGCCAGCAGTAGACATGCCAAATGCAAAAACCCAATGATCGCTGCACTCGGCAAGACATGAAAACCGCCTGGGGTAATTTTTTTAAATATTGGACAATATTATGGAAATATGAGATCCGAATTTATTGTGATCTACGCTAAGGAAGAACATCGCGGTTGATTCAATAATTCATTGCATTTGTTCTATAATCCCCGTAGGTAATACAAAACAGTGTGTGAGATGTGCTGACAGTGGTTAGGTACCATTCTTCCTGAGCGTTTCACAATTTTCTTCCAAATGATTTTGAATAGGTAAGTACTGAATAATTGTGTTAGAAAAAGGGTAAAAAGATTATTGAAATTGTGCTTGGAACACAGAAAAGAAAACGAGTGCACACCGAAGATGTGAAGTGGAAAGCATTTGATTTTTTTCGCATTTAACATTGAATTCTGGTTGTGATGAATTTAAAATTGGTTCATCACGGTGGCGTGAGGAAATGCGCAGGCGGCGGATATCCACCGACATCTACGATCTTTTAAGGGGAGATGGAGGTGAGTGTTGGAATTTGCCCAGGCGGCGGTAATCCACCGACATCTAGGTTCTTTTAGGGAGAGATGGAGGTGAGTGTGAGAATTTGCCCAGGCGGCGGTAGTCCACCGACATCTAGGATCTTTTGAGAGAGAGGAGATGTTGTCTAGGCGGCGGTAATCCACCGATCATCTAGAATCTTTTAGAGGAGAAGGTTTTGCCCAGGCGGCGGATATCCACCGATCATCTGGGAGGAGGAGCAAGGTAGAGGAGAGAAGAGAGAGAGCTAGTTAGAGGAAGTGTCGAAGGAAGCTAAAGCCCCAGGATCCAGGGTTTTATAGGAACTGGAGGCCTCTCCCTCCAACCCCCTGTTAGGGGTTGGTGGTGGGGCCCCAGGTTGTGTACCCTGGGTTCTGTGGCCTGTCTCCCCACTCAATTGTTTATTGACGGGAACTTAACTTAGCGTTGATATTGGTGAGAACTTAAATTAGAGGAGTGTTCCCGGGAGGGACTCACGACACTGGTCAACGAAAAACCTGAGTAAGAAAGGCCTATCTATTTAAACTGCCTACGAAGGGCTCTCCAATATTAAGGTCCAACAATGGTGAGGCATATGTTTCGTAACTAGCTAAGCAGGTGTAATATCATTTCGCCTTTGCTGTAATAGGCTTTTCAACCTGGCCTCACCCCTTTTGTCTGTGAAAATTACGTTATCAGGTGGTGACAGCTTCGCTGACTTATTTATCAGGCCTCCTTTCGGCGGAGACGAGATGGAAATCCTCTGGTTAGGTCTGGTGATGTGGTTATGGTGAACAACGCTATGGCAATAACCTTCCCTGCTGTGTGCCAAATATAGGTCATCGTGGAAGCGCTCTGACATGATCTTTCCCGTGCCTTATGTGGACTATTTGGGACGAAGGTTGCAAACCGGTTTCACACTACAACCAGTTTACAACCAGAACGAAACTTCTGTCCGCACACGAACAAGACTGATTGTGGATCAACTGGTGTTATCTACTCGAGCAGCGAAGTTGCTTTTTCGCTTTTTGCAATCTCAAATTCAGGTTCAGGTGAGGAAGACAATCATCACAGATTGTTACCAATACCACAGGCTACGCAGAATACAGAGGGAGCATTGGGCCCTGCAAATGGCAAATGTGAACTCTAGGCTGTTCATAGCAGCAAAAGAACTGTCTCAGAAATGAAATAAGTTGATAGGCAGGTTTTTACAAAATACAGTTCTTTGTGCTTCTCCACCTCTCCAAAGAATTTCAAGTTTAGTTTTGCTCAATCATTTTGAAAAAAACATAATGTACACGTGGCGAACACCTCGTGGTTCGGTGCAACATGAAACTGCAACGCAACTGCCACCCCGGAAAACGATGACATACAACTGAATTGAAACTGATTGCAAACTAATCTCAATCTTACCATACCTTCCGGAGGAATCCGTTGTCACTAGCTGGTTAAGTAAAGGAGGCGAGCGCTTTCGATGTAAGGACATCATCATCAGGACGTCAAGATAATACAGTACCTATATATTATCTTGAAGGGCTGATGATGTCCTTACATCGAAAGGGCTCGCCTCCAGTACTCAACCAGCTAGTGAAGACGGATTCCTCCAGAAGGTATGGTAATACTGCTTCTTACACTAGCGGAAATAATCATTTATATATGTTAATAATCTCAATCTGATCTCTCGCGAGCCTGCGGATCTCCACAGCTACAAGCAGCCGAGGTCAGAAAATGCGCTCGGCCTTACTCACAGTCTTTTTGATTTCACATTTTCCTCATGTCATAAGAGCCACCCAGGGAGGCTAAGGAAAGAAGCTGTCGACCCGTACAGTCATATTGAGAAACAACAGGGATGCCACCGGATCTGAGACACTTGAGCCGAAACCGCCAGAACTGACTTATCCCTACCTGTGCATCTTGCGTATATGATTTCATAGGCTGTTCCCTAGGTAGTCAGAACTTACTTTTGGAATGACACTCGCACAGGTAGAAATGTATCAATGACATAAGTGCACATGTGATGTGATTTTGCAAGAACGTAAGTTTGGTGCACCAGAATAATATGTTGGACCCTCACCTCGAACTAAAGCATATTATATACAGGATATTATACACCTACATAATTAGGCATATTGCATACGAGGAAGCGATATGTACATCAAGTTTTTCATTTTCTTTTCTGTGTGCCCTGCATTGTTTCTGTTAGGAGGAGAGAAAAACCAGACGAAAAAAGTAGTGCAGCTCTAAAGGTATCACCTCTTTACAACTTAGTGGGCCAATCATACACTTTAGGAACAGCCGGTGAGTAGTTGTAGTCGTAGAGCTGGGATTTGATGAAGGCCGCCTTGTCCTCTGGTTCGGGGTAGATGCTGGCTATGCCTGCCAAAAACATCAAATTAATATGAGATATTGTATGATAACATTCAATAGGAATCGGTCATCAATATTTGAGTTTGTAGGTTAAATGAATTTGTAGGTCAACATAATATAAAAGTAGTTTCTTACCAGTCTTGTAGGCGGATTCGACAAGTTTGACGGCGATTTTGAAGGAACAGTCTTGGATGTTCTTCAGGGGTGGGTACAGAGAGCCAATTTCGAGATCGTTGTCAGTAACTATTTCAGCCAACGACTGTAATAAAGAGGAGCATTAATGGCGAATTAAAATAAATGTATAATGTATGACAAATCTATGACAAATTATTATCTATGATAAATTCGTCAGTTTTCAGCTCATCCAGACGAACGAAAAATATATCCTGGCATTTCTTTCAAGGGGCACTAAGGGGTCGGAAAATAGAAAACGTAACCAGTATAACTTATTATGTACTCGATGGATTTTGGAACCAGTTTTGGAGCCTTACACCACACTTCGAGTTCATTATAATGTCACCACTCGTACCAGTACTGTTGCTAATGTTACTATGACGACGCCAGACAATAAATGCTTGTTACTCTGAGTCGATCCCGATGTTACTGGACACTTTATGTGTAGACTACCTGTCATTTGGGAAGCTTAAAAATCCTTCAATGTAATTTCGATTTTGAAATGACATGAAATGAAAAAATAGGTATCTCTATCCCAAGATTGAACACATAAAAATCTGAAATTGATAAAGTACCTAACTACCTAAAGGGTGACAAATAAACTTCAAACTGCAATGGTCAATGTCCTCGCATTTCGAGAGAAATAGAAACTCAATAAGGATCGACCAAATACGTCATAATCAGCCAAATATCAAATTCTAACAGGGTGGACAAAATTCAACAGGTTGTGCTCACTGCAGTAATTTCACATTTCACAGATCCAGCAAAGTGTGACATGAGTAAAATACTTTGGAAATCATGTACCTACTTAGGATTAGGTACCGTCTAATCCATCTGCTGCTTCACTGCAGCATCAAAACTTCGAGCACCATGAGTATAGTGATGTATATACACCCAGTTCCCCCACTGTGCATACATTCTAAGTGATGCACAGGGAAGGTATTATTTCAAGGGTTTCTTGGTCCTAAATCAAAATTCAGCAGGAATTGAATGCTGAAAATCTATTATGCAGAAGGAACTGAACTCAAAAGTGATGTCAGCTTTGGAAAAGTTCTCCACAGAGGCCAGGGCGAGCGCTCAATAGTAGTCTTCCAAATCCCTTCTAACGAGTGCGTATCAGATATATGCACAAGGCGCTATCTGGACAACTTTTGAGGTAAAAACTCGGGTTTTTACTGTGCATCAGGGCGTTGCGTCCCAAGGCCACTTGGGCCACTACCCCGGCACCAAAACGCACTAGGAGTTAAAAAAAAACTCCAACCACTGTTCAGCTGGCATTTGAATTTCCCTCCATACACTGAACCTAGCATTTTTCACAAAGTTAAACGGCGATTCAATATTCTAGTAGATCTAGAATCCATGGTGGTAGACCATCCATGGTGGTTCCTTCATGTTAGCTCCATAGCATGTTATCGGTAAAGCGGAGGTAATTGATGTCTTGCAATCGAAAACGAAACCTAGGCTCCTGAAACTGGCACGTAGGTCCTGGGACCAAGTGTTCCTATGGCAACGAGAAAAGTGGCCCGTCCGCGCATGCTCAGTCGAGTAAAAATGTTGCTCACCACACCCACTTTGGACCCTGTCCTCAGAATCTGATTTCCACCCCAAAATCGTTCCTTTTCACAATCGATTCGATCCCTTTGATTAAATTTGTCTCGATATGAGAGGCTTCTTCTTCTGATTTGTTTTTGTTTTCTCTAGGTATGTTCGGACAAGCAGTTCTGAACCAGTTCGGAATCGAACGAGTTACGAATAGAAGTGTAAAGGAGGGGGGGGGGGGGGGGACGAGATGCTTCTTCGTCTTCCGATTTGTTTTTGTCGTCTCGTGAATCACATTCACTTTCTCTGTTGAGTCTGTTGTGTGTTTCCAATTTTTGGCGTCTTGCATTCATCCGGTTCCGACAACAGATCTGTAATTGTGGTATCTACGTGCATTTTGTCCTGTTTGCTGATCGGCGTCATAACACACAGATAACTACCTAGATCCAGTCAATAGCTTCTCCAATTAAGTAGGTACTGGCCGAAGGGTCATTATTTTGTTGTATTTTAGTGGACTATATTTGTAACTCATGAATTCGGTGGCTAATTTGCAGTAGAAATTGTGGACGTTTTCGTACGACGATAGAGTGTTGATTAAAAGAGATAAGCTTTGATGAATATCACTCAATTAGTAAATAAGAGAAGGGTGTTGTTGCCTTGGGGTATTTTGTAGACAAATCTGTTGGTTTTGTGTTCTGCTTTGGTGCCCCAACGTTTTCACAGCCCACACACCGCTACTGCTGTGCATACCTATATTTGATACTCACTCCATTTTTGCTGCAATAAGTTGGAAACAATAGAATACATAGAATCATAAAAACTGAGTGTTTATAACAGATACAGATAGGTAAAAAACACTGTGGTTTGGTGGGGAAACAATGATTTTATGCCGGCCCTCCTCTGGACGCAATACCGAGTGACCAAGCTATCAGGCAATGAGAGGCGACTGAGGAAGGGACAGGAGGCGACTGGGGTCCTCCATTAGAGGCGTAGTCTAGCAGTGCAGTTCCGTGGAAATGAAGTGATGGGCTTGTGGTGGTGGTGAGGGGAGGAGAGGATGGGGAGCTGAGGTCGCTTGAAAACACGACGAATCCCATCCGAACAGTCCGAAGACCATCGCTCAAATAGGCTTGCAGTGGTGGCTCCCTAATGCACTTTCGGGCAATGGGATCCATCGCTCTTGTATGGAAGAATACGCTTAATAATTGCTTGGTCGCTGGGTAGCGCTTCCAGTGGAGGACTGGCCTTAGGCTCTGCACTCCACGTGCTTAGATTTCCACTCAATGTGAACATACGGATTTGAACCACAAGTTGTATACCTAATATTCATTGCAAATAACACCAGCAATTATAACCATTTCTGATATTCTATCAAGCGGTTACCTTAGGCAGGTGCCTTGTTCATTCCACACCTGAATAATAGCATGAATATAACAAATTTTCACGTGGATACCTACCTGAAATACATGCCAGGTCGACCTGAAATTCAACGTCACTGCTTAACTTAATACTTGATTCGTTAATATCTAACCTGCGCTGAAAGGAGGAACAGGTCTTCGTCGATGTGCCTGATTCCCGCGGAAATAACAGCCAGCGCGACTCCTGGGAAAATGTAGGAGTTGTTACCCTGACCCGGGTGGTGAGTTTTTCCGTTGATGGTGAAAGGTGGGAATGGTGAGCCAGAAGCGAATATACACGTGCCCTGTTGGAATAAACACAAACCGGTTATTAAACATAGTTATAGCCACATAACAATCAAACTGACTCCATCTAGTGAACCATTCTTACATACTTGAAAGTAGATGTTTGTACGCATCATTAGGAACTCAATTCCTTGAGTAATTAGTATGATGAACATCGCAATATTAAAAGATTTTGAGAGGAGGTTGGTTTCAGTGTGGCTTGCCTAAACGCTAAACGGTGCTGTATGCAAAATACTTAATTTTTCCTTTTATCTTGGTGACTGTCTAGTATTACAATACCGTCCATCAAACTGTGTAGGCCGTTGGAATGGTCAACAATAATAAAATTAGTAATACCTATTAATATCAAACCTCACTGTGCTAAACACACGAGTTTTTCGTCCCCCAGAGATGCTCGGTGCAATCAGGAGAATATGCAGGTACCTATTATATATTTATGTTGTAGAGATTTCGACCTTTGGGTGAATAGTGACTTAGGTTTTGTTGAGTATCGGTCAGTGAAAAGTCAAGTTCCCGACGTTTCGGCCGTTTATTCAGCCATTTTCAAGGCTACAACAAAATATGGACATATAATATGATAGTTTGCTGGTTGGTGGAATCAGTGAGCTACTGTTATAGTATTATGGTGATAGTTATGGTAACATGGTGATATGGACTATAGTCGGGAACTTGACTTTTCACTGACCGATCCTCAACAAAACCTGAGTCACTAATATATTATATTTATATATATATTTTTTAATTGCCAAATAAGTATTATTATTTTAAAATTTGTATTTTCATATTGGTTTTTTCATGTTTTGGTTTTGGGGTGCTTGTGGAACCCACAAGGCAAAATAGCCAGGGTGTGGGGATAGTAGGTACTATTGATTCATTTAAATGGTCGCGATTTATTGAGTGAGCAGGTGGAAATAGTTCCTATTTAATTTATATGGAATTATTTTAGTTATCATGTGGGATAATTTCAAATGGAAAGGAATTGATTAGAGGAAAAATTTAGTTATCTCATGAGAAGTTTGAAATATAATTTTTTATTGAACATTTTGTCTGTAAGAAGGTTTGTCAAGTGATATTAAGTTATAAGGGATGCTATTAAAAAGTTTAGGGCAAATGAATGTTATGTGGCGAATTCCTCGCTTACTATTACATTGGGGAATGTGAAATGTATCGTTTCTCTTAGTTGTTTTATTCAAAATGTTTTTTTTAAAGAGGCTTTGATTGTTCAGGAGATATTTAAGAGCTTGGATTAGGTATAATTTCCTGACGCTGAGAGTGTTGCTATCCTGAAATAATCTGGCTGACGGGAATCTCATATTTTTATTCAACATAACTTTGATAAGTTTTTTTTGTATGTTTTCTAGAGGTTGCAAATGGGTGTCATAAACCCCATCAGAGTAATCACGTTTTTCAAGTTTCTGAGAACAGTGCTGTTAACAGAAGCGTTATAAGAACAATGCAGCGAACTAAGGATATTATTAGGACTGTCCCACGAATAATGGTCTCAAATGAATAAAAATTCCATTGCGACATGTATCTGAACGACTTCCTGAACCCGTCGTTAACTCCAGATCAATGATCAGATATTAATGAAACAAAACAAAAAGCCTTGAGCCCTCCCATTAATTTGGCAGATGCATAGATTTATTGGGTGTACGTATAGTTGTGGGTACGTATCGTAATACGTACTAATGAGTGGATCAAAACCTATAAATTTTTACCTGAATCTGTCTGTTGCCATTTCACCTCAGGAACATGTTGTGTAATGTCTAACAGGTCTAAACTAATTTAAATATTGAGACACGAATTTAGCATGTGTAGTACTGTATTTATGATCTTTTACAATCCATCGACTACTCTTTGAGAGGTTCCTGTGATGACTGAAGACGCTACACTTTAAATAATATATTAATCTTCATTAAACTATATATTATATGAATCTTCGTAACAACCGGTTTGGTTTAAATTGCTTCTTAGGAATCAAATTTATTCTGGTGTTTGCTATATAGGTACCTATTAACTAAATCATCTCGCATAGGTGTCCTACTTAATATCAAAAGTAGGTACAAGCACCAAAAATATTCATTTGCGCACCTGCTTCAGTATGACTGCCTATAATTAGTAAGAATCCTTGAATCAAACGAATTGGAATGATAAATGATAACAGGTAAAGTTGATTTTCACCTACTGGCATCCACTCCACCACAATATTCACTGAAACACAATCGTCCATCAAGGTACTGTCTCGGCTAGTGGACAATATTAAATGTACACATGCATGTATAAGATACGTATAACGTATAAGACTCGGGCGGGGTTCTAAATAGTAAACTCTTACGTTAGTGTGGGTGTATGCAGCTTCTGCTGTACATTCAGCCTTGCTCGTTGGGTTGCTCAGTGCGAAAATTACAGGTTGCTTATTGTTTGCGGCCATCGCCTGAAGGATTTCAGGAGTGAAAGCTCCTCCAATAGCAGCAGCGCCTACATAAATGTTACATATAGTAAATTATCAATTTAGATGATCAGAAGGTTGTACTGTCTACATGAAAACATGGCAGATATAAGTATATGAGGTAGCTATTACTACCTAATCAGCTACAGTAGATTTAGGGCGGGTTTCACCACCAAGAGTTAAAGAGCAAGTTATGGAGTTAGGTACAGAAAAAATAAATGTGTTTTGCATGCCAATGTTTCTGTAACTGCAAGTCAAAGTGACTCGCACTTTAATTCAAGTGAAAACCGCCCTTAGAATATAAATATTAGTTATACATATTTAAAAACGTGAATGTGTAGGCCTACATAAACATAAAGTAGGTACACCGTAATTTATTTCACGTTTATAAACACGTCCAGTGTTATCCACTAAATCAATGTATAGGAACTGTGGTACCTACATTACATTATCGAGTTTACATCAAGTAAGTATGTACGTACCAATCAGAATGGTGGGTTTGAGGGTCTTCACGACTTCAGTGAGCGTCTTGATGGGGGCTCTGTTGTGAGCGAATTTCGCTTTCTGTTCGGAAATTCCGCCTTCGGGGCGATTCTTGACGATCAGCCCTTTCGAGTCGACCATCCAAATTTTGGCTCGGGCGTCGGCGTCTGACGTACCCTCGTTCTTCATTGCCTTCACGCAGAGTTCGGCGATCCCCAAGGAAGCCTGGACAATAACACAAATGACAAAAACTTATAGCTGTATAATATGTACAGACATTTAATCGTTCGAAACAACGGAATTTGGATGTGTGTAATAGAACATATTATAATACAGTACACGTTAGTTCCATTTTGCATCACTGTGCAGCTTGGAACGACAGGAGGAAGCTACTTCCCATTCCAGTAGGCAATGGTTCACGAAAGGGGCTTTTCAATTACCTCTCCTGCTCCCTGAAACACGATGAGGTGGTCGGACATCCTGGTTTTGGTTGCCCTCAACGATGCCAACACTCCAGCAACGCAGACTGCTGCAGTCCCTTGAATGTCATCGTTGAAAGTGCAGAAAGTCTCGCGGTATTTGTCCAGAAGGCGGAAAGCGTTGTGGTTCCCGAAGTCTTCGAACTGTGAAAAACCCATCACATTATTACTCCTGTGTGTATGCAGCCACACTCGGCCGCCCTGGCCCACTCAAACTATAAAAATTATGAATTTGTTAATTTTTACATCAAAGTTCTTCAATAATTGTTACCTGTATCAAGCAATTTCTTCCGAAGCGTTTCACGCAAGCTTGCATGAATTCTTCGATGAACTCGTCGTATTCCTTGCCGGTTACTCGTTTTTGCCTCAGCCCAATGTAGAACGGGTCGTCAAGAAGTTGCTGAAACACCAGATTTGTGACAAAATTAATGATTTCTGTCTTGAGTAAGCGATTTATCTCGTGAAAATTCGTTTTCGGGGTGTTTATCAGATAATAAATATGATATATGTAAGAACAATATAATAAGAATGGTACAGATTCTGTTTTCTAAAACTGAGCAGGGCTGGTAAGGAGTTGAAGAAGGTGGGAAGGAAGGACCTTAGGTTACAATGTAGAATAAACACAAAATAAATAAACCTTTAGCTTACCACTAATTTACTACTTACTGAGTAATACTTAATAAATTAGTAGTAAGCTAAAGGTTTATTTATTTTGTGTTTATTCCACATTGCAAGATGGCTTACCACATAAGGCATACAAAGAAATTCGATGAATTGATGACCTTAGGGTTAGTCATGAAGCCCAAACAATCGTTCTTATTGTGGGCTTGAACATTTTATGTCACTCAACCAAAATGCGCGTCAAATGAGACCATTTCGAGTATTGTTTGTAAGTTGTATGTTTGAGAGATTCATTTAGCAATGGTACATAGGAGAGCTCTGGTTGATCTCATTAGATGCGGAATTCGATTCTCTGCTATATTTTTTGGTTTATTATTTTCAATAATGAACCATTGGAATCGAGCATGAAAAAAAAAATTCTTACCCCCCCTCAAAATTTGATGGTTTACGTTTCAAGGTATGTAGAATCCAAAACTGCAATAAAAATATTTCTGTCTGTCCGCCGTACGCCGTACGCCGTACACCGTACGCCGTACGCCGTACGCCGTACGGGCCACTTTTCTTAGTTACCATGAAAAAAAATTGATGAAATTCGGGTTATAGGTTCCGTTCGGCGTCTAGTTGGTCCTCGAAGCTCGACGTTACTGTCAGTCATCTCTAAGGGGTTCAAAATAGGGGTTGAAATTTTCAAAACGCCTATACCATTTTTTTACGTAAATATTTTTACGGTTTTAAATAATTCTTGAACTTGCGAGTTTTTTAAGACCATCCGGAGCATCGTACGTCCAGCCGTTCGTTCACAGTAAGGCCCCAAAGTTTGCACCGACAGGCATTTTCGACTCCAGTGTGAATGAAATTGTATACAATTCAAACCAAATCTCGTAACCAGAGACGCGCCCACAATAGGAATTTGTGAATACGGCCAATCATTGGTAGGGATCACCTGATTATATTGGCGGAGTATGAAGTCGAGTTGGTTGTTCTGTGATATTATTTAATTTGAAAAATGATGGCTCTTGGAGTTTGTTGGTAGGTAGTGAAACTTGAACAAACGTTGAAGTATTATTGATGGGTAAATTATTACTACGGTAAATCATTACTCAACGGTAAATTATTACACAACGGTTCATTATACCATCTACGTAGAAGGGGCTGGAGTTTGTTGGTAGGTACTTTTGCAACTTTTTTCACTCCTCATCAACAATTTCTTTTCAGAACTTCATTATGTGTGTTTCTTTTTGTTAGGTACTGTTTGTCATCGGCAGAATTATTTTAGCAACATTTAACTCGTGATTTAGGTAGGTACCTAGTAACGAGTACGGGGTTAGGTACTAACCTACGGAGGGTCTGCGATCTACATAATTATGCATAGAATAGTACATATTATATTATATAGACGGGTTATCTATACATAGAGCTGTGATCTGTAACAGAAGGGTATTCTATACAAAATAATAAACCGTTGTGCAGGGATTTGCAGCGTTTTTGCTACATAGAAATCAGCACAGAATTCCTAGAAATAGCAGCTTATAAAAAATGTGTTCCTCTCTACAAAGGCTATTTGCGACACTTTGCTCGACTGGCACTTCTTAGGTTCCAAAGTACTTCTACTCCTCTTCACCTGAGGAGCTCATTCGAATTCTTAGGAAGAGGCTTTACAACCAACCTGGTTGTTCGTCCCGACGTCGAGGGTGACGGGCAGACACTGCCTGGGGTCCACCTTGGCGAGGACGGTGAAGAGGGCGAGTTTCCCGACTGGGATTCCCATCCCGTAGGCTCCCAGATCCCCGAGACCCAGGATACGCTCGCCGTCCGTCACCACGATGGCTTTCACTTCGCTCTCCGGCCTGTTGAGATAAAAACGGTACAGCGTAATAGCAGAAAGACATTAGTCGGAGGGTCCGAGATATTACGCAAACCGTTACGCGGAGTTGAGCTGACCACTCTGCGGAGGTCTGCCCAATGTCCTGTCGGATCCCCCTGTTTGTAGAGTTACAATCATACAGCTGTGGGTGCCATGTGTGCAACAAGTTCAACAGAGATTTCAACAATCATAGTAAGGGAGGAATTAAAACTCTCATGGAAATCAACTCAAAACCCGAATGATATGCAAGTTGGATGTGAAATTACTAAAATCAATCAGTGGGTAGTAAAATACCTACTGTGTGGCACCGGTGCATACGGCGCCATTGCAACAAAATCGCTTGGATCAGCTGAATTAATTCTTCCATCAAATTAATTCGATTTTGACTGTTTCCAACAGAAAACATAAGATACTTTAATTCAACCCAAAATATGTTGTCAGCCCACTCAAATTCAGCTAAACATGAAAACTTTCTTTTAAATAGGTGTTGCTTAGGCACTTTCTCACTGATATCTACCTCCCTACACAGAACCTAATATTATGGATGTTTCTTCCAGCTTTCAACAATATTTTTGTCTTCGGCTCTTAGTGAATACGGGAAATATGATTAGTCAACACCGATTACGGTAGTTTCCGAACACCAATCTTCAAGGTCGTTATCTTCCGGCCTGATGTTCCGAATTTTCGAGGTTGGCCTCTCCATTCGTTTCGAGGACTGCCGAGACCTATTAAAGCCTACTTGAAAATAAATCTCCTAGGAGCCTTCCCGACCAGGTGAGAGATAAGAGATCGCTAGATCCTAATGCGTTGTACGTCGCAAAAACTCCGGAAATCGGGCCAAAAGTCGGATCATGCGCAGTTAATTAATAGCTGACCACTCATTTGCCAGAGATGCCATAAAAAATATGCTAGAAGTCCATACAAATCCAGGACCCACCCAGCTTCTTGTCAACTCAACGAAAAACGGAGTTATTGAAAAAATAGTCTATTTCCACTAATACACGAAAAACGCGATAACTAACTAGTTATTGTGTGTTACTGACGATGGTTTGATCACCGAAACCGGAATAACAGTGTTTTTTGCGTTTTTCGTGTATTAGTGGAAATAGAATATTATTTCAATACCTCCGTTTTTCTTTGAAATGGGTTTCTACGATTTCTTCGCGAGTGATTTAGTTCGTTTCTTGTCAACTCCTAGGTAACTCGGCGTCTGAAGAGGCCCTTGGACCTAGGATGCTGACGTGTAATACAAGTGTGGTGTTGTTGGTGGACTATCAACATAATTAAACTGGATTATAGTATGCGAACTAAATATACACCTGTTACCTGTATAACGTTTCAGATGTAAATAACTGTAATTTTAAATAAATAAACGCCTAACATATTTAAAAAAAAAGAAGTATAATGTGCAGAGTTACACTGGATGGGCTACAGGTACTTTGGTAACAGACCCTCGAAACGAAATTTAACAGATTTACATCTAATTTTTTGCACAGAATCCGAATACAAAATCAAAAATAAACCACGATCGCGAAAAAATGTAAGCTACATTTCGACGCCGTTTTGTTTAATATGTCAGCAAACTATCCCCTTAGCTTGATACTTTTTCTAACGAGGATAATATTGGTTTACAGGTAATGAAAAACGTCTCTGAAATTGGGAGCATTGATTTATTAGTCGACCGAAATTGCCAAAATCCAGCGGCAAACTTCCTAACTGAAGTTAAAGCTGGGTATTTATCATAAAGATTTAGCACTATTTTTGGCGGTAGATCACAGTGTAGCCGCCTCTGATTTATGAGAGTGGTCATTCGATTCAAAGGATCCTCCTATTTACTTCAGAGGCAGAAAACACTGACAAGGGTTATCTCGTAAGTAAAATACTGGGGGAAAATTGAAAAATAAAAAAAAATTTGGTTGGCGAAATCTAATTTTTGGCACTTATCAATCACATAGCACTATAACTCACCAGTTATTAAGGATTTCCAGAACGTTTCCTTTGTCGTGAATGGTAATGAAAAGACCCCTGGGGCTCCTCAGGATGAGACCGTAAGTCTGACAGGCGAGGCCTACTGTCGGTGTGTAAATGATGGGCATCATATCCTCCACGTTCTCACTGAGGAACCGGAAAAACAGCTTCTCGTTCCTTTCCTGAAATCGCAAAAAATCAGTCCTTTGAATTACAACTCAGTGGAGTTGAAAAATCGATTGTTGACAGGAATTAGCCAGTGGAATTACCCAGTGGAGTTGGAAAAATCGTTTGAAAAAAATCCTTTGAATTGCCCAGTGGAGTTGAAAAATCGATTGTTGACAGGAAGGTTGTTTCTCCACAAAACAATCGTTCGGAAACATTAAATAGCGTCCTTTTGATTTTTTAAATAGTTACTTTATTGTGTTATACACTATAAAGTGTGATTACAATTATTTTATATACAATTAACTTGAAACTTGTGGCATTAGTTCCCTCCCCGCGGAGGGCTAATGCTTTTATATTTTTATTGATAATAAACTATATTAGTAAGGTTAACAGATGCAGTAATCGGAGAATAAATAAATGTGGAGATGATATAACAATTGGAAATGGTAACTAATAATTGCAACAAAATACGGAGTAACAAGTTAAATAAGTAAGTTCTACTCTTTGGTTGTTAGGGATCGTTTGTATTCAACAGGTCACTATGCCATTTTCGTTTAAGCCTGCGTTGAAATCTTGGGGGCCGAGGCTCGTCCAGGATGGATCTGACTAGAGGGTTACGATGGTGGTACATACGGCTTGCAGCGTTGTTGTATGACTCGGCAATAACGTCTGTGACAAGGGGTATATTGAGGTCAGCGTGCAAATTGGCATTGCGGACGAACCATGGAGCACCGGTTATAATTCGCAGGACTCGGTTTTGGAGGGTTTGTATCTTTTTAATTTGCGTATTGGATACAGAGCTCCAGATTCCACAAGCGTAGAGCTCTTGACTTGGAGAGGTAAAATTTCGGTTGTGGTAAAATTTCGCTAAAAATAGCGTCCTATAGTGACAAATAGTAGCATAGAATAACTTAGAGAACTTAGGGCCGTACTTTTATCCTTTCCCGTTATACTTTGGCTGTGAATGTTGACTATGAACGGGAGGAAGCTTACTAACTTAGATCAATAAGATGACAGAATTTTCTTGGGGGTAGGTACAAAGATGTTTGTATTGGTGATGAGCCCGTTTGTCAAAGAGAAGCGGTTAGCATCTAGAGTTCATGGGCCGGAGTTTTCACGTCCTTCACAACTTGTCCTTGAAGAAGAAGGCTTTGGCGACACCAAGTCATCGATTAACACCAATCAATATCATAGACCCGTTTACAGACTTTACAGGCGTTAATCTGTATTATTGACTAACAATTTCCAAAGAACAGAATGGACAAGATGAATGTCAGGCGGTGAGATCTTAGAAATCACTTATGGTGAAAGCAGATAATCTGGCTCCCTAAAGGTTTCAATTATTACGTATTATACATGTTATTTCAATCACGTCATCACTTCTCGCCTTCAACAACTCCTACAATCAACAGATTGTACGGCTCGAGGGAAACTTATAGCCAATGAAGGGCAAGGAAGTCCAGTGGGCCACTCCTCGGTGTCCGAGCGAACGAGGTAGCCCGTGTTACGCTCCGTTATCACGGTGATCTCTCAACCCGCTCAAACTATCTTGTATTGTAATCACAGGGGGCTTGTGATTAGGTTTTTAGGTGGGCTTATAATTAGGGAAGCCGCCGGTGGTGTAGCCACATCGTAATTCGTTAACCTGCCCTGTGGGTTTCATTAAATTGAAAAAAAAAAGCTTTGTTTGAGTGGAGACGTTGGCGCAAAACAGTAGATTTGCTCACCCAAATTGGAAACGAAGGCGAGTCTATTTTGAGGCTTTTAACCACAATACCACAATTTCAGATGCCCCCTACAAATCACACAAATTTCAGTAACAACACATTCGTCACGCTTGGGGTTGAAAAAATGCAAACACGTCAAATTCTTTTGTGAAGTAACTCGGTATTATAACACTTACTTCATCATCGCGTAGGTGCCATATATCACACCTACCTTCCTTGATGATCAAAGAAAAACGGAGTTATTAAAAAATTGTCTATTTCCACTAATACACGAAAAAACGCAAAAAACACAAACATTGTTTGTAACAAAAAATAAGTTATTGTTTGTTGCTGACGATGGTTTGATCACCGAAACAGTTATCATAATTTTTCTCATCATTTTGCTTCTTCATTATAATAGCATGAATGCTTCCATCAAGTAGTGCGTTAACCCAGAAGCTTAGCCCCTGAAATTCTTCTTTTTATGAGATGAAGAGAATAAAACAGATAAACCTTTCGTTTACCACAATGTGTATTTTAAGCACGAAGCTTTTCACTCAGATCTGAGCATCCTCAGGTACGTACAACTAACATAAACTCAGATAACAGTGAAACCTACTTCTGTTGCACTGCTACCTGTGTTTGTTAGTTGTACGTACCTGAGGATGCTCAGATCTGAGCATCCAGCAATAACAGTGTTTTTTGCGTTTTTTCTTGTATTAGGGGAAATAGACTATTTTTTCAACAACTCCGTTTTTCTTTGAAATGGGTTTCCACGATTTCTTCGCGAGTGATTTAGTTCGTTCCTTGATGATCATAGACAAGCGTTTGGAGGGACGAAAAAAAAAAAAAAATCAATTCATCAAGTTTCACCGTATACCTTATGTGGTGAGCCACCATAAGACGAAGATAATAAAACAGATTACCACAACGTATATTTCAAGCACGAAGCTTTTCACTCAGATCTGAGCATCCTCAGGTACGTACAACTAACAAACACAGGTAACAGTGCAACAGAAGTAGGTTTCACTGTTATCTGAGTTTATGTTAGTTGTACGTACCTGAGGATGCTCAGATCTGAGTGAAAAGCTTCGTGCTTAAAATATACATTGTGGTAAACGAAAGGTTTATCTGTTTTGTTCTCTACATTTCATAAAAAGAAGAATTTCAGGGGCTAAGATTCTGGGTTAACGCACTACTTGATGGAAGCATTCATGCTATTATAATGAAGAAGTAAAATGATGAGAAAAATTATGATAACTGTTTTCTTCACTAACTCAGCACTCGACGTTAAATTTTCTGTAGCGAAGTCTCACGCTAGAACTGAGACTTAGCCCGTTAGTGAGTACTGGCGTCAGTTCATCTTCTGATTCGTAACGATAGCTGCTCGGTAGACCTACAGAATGTTTCCAATTTTTCGGAAGAACCTCCTTGTGTGTTTTCATTGTGAACGGCAGCTTACTCACCAGAATTCCCATGAGGTAGCTGTATTTGTTGATGGGTTCTTGGAATTTGTCCACATTGAGTCGAATGAGCTGCATCTGCTTCTCTTGGTCCCTGTAGCAAGGAGGGAGGAGTCCGTGGATGCCCAGGACTTGCCTCTCATGCAGGGTGAATCCCATACCCTGTGGACAAAACGAGAAGAAAATTGATCAATAATCGAGCCTCCTTCCGACAATTGAACAGTAAATTACACTCATTCGTGTTAATGATGATTTTTTTGTTGATGTGTCGGCCAATTTTGAAGGCAAATTCAAAAAATTTCCACGGCCGGGAGCTCAAGACGATTAACACAAGTTCTTACTTGTCACCTACCTACGTCTGATTATGCAACTTACATTCCTGCAAGCTTGTGAGCAACATGTCACCGAATATGAAACATGAACCAACTGGTATAGAAGAAGGCATCCAGTTAATGCATAAGTAGAAAGCATAGGCAGTTAATGCATTTTCATTTCAGTAAATTTCCGTATTCCTTAAAAAAATACCTATTTTGACAAAGCAAGTATTTTAGGTGAAAATGGCCGAGGCTTTTTGAATACCAACCCCTGAGAATTTTCCATGAGCGGTCCCGACTGACTGAACATTTTTTCGCGACATGATATTTTTACAGTACATTTTAATTTGCGCACATAATATCTGTTTTGAGTACTAACAAATTCAGTAATTAATTTTGAATAATTTATTCCTTCATAATTCTGTAGATTTTGCCATTAAGATGCTGAGTACCTACGCACGGTTGTGAATCAAACCCTTATTAAGATAAATTAATAATTCAAGATAAACTATTTCTTTTTGGTTTATTATTCTCTGAATAACACCTAGCTATGTATTAACCCATGAATTCGGTTCGGCATTTTTATTTTTATTTTTACAACACCCTCTCAAATTGTTTCTTTCACGTTTCACGTAAAGAAAAATGCAAAGGCCGTATCATCGATATCTACTCTAATTTTTGGTCTAAAAAATTGTTATTTCGCACACAGGCTTCATTTGGGCCCTTGTTGTTACTCCTATCTCGACAGCCCGATCGGAAAATACCCAGGCGTGTTATGGGTGAAAAATCGGTGCAAAGTTAGATATTTCTGAGGTTTTAGTTAACTTGGGCTTGTGATGTATAGTTTTCCATGTTTTTTTAGGGTGTGGAGACCAAATATGAAGTTGATTTTGACCAATGACTGAAGGACTGAGGATTCTGACGAAGTTTTAATGATCACAATTCAATATTTATGGATCAAAAACCTGTGAAAATTGCTGCAATCATCAGAAATGTGTGTAACACAGGAGGTAGTATTAGCAGGCGAATCAAGACAATTCAGGGACAATTTCACTAATCGAAAATAATCTGGCAGAAATAGAAAGATAATATTCGAGTTTAAAACCGCCAAATATAGCTTTGTGGTTCTCTTCACTGAGGTCTCAATCGTGCCATAGTCAGTCAAGAATAATAAACCCATGTCACAGGGACTTCGCAGCGTTTTTTCGAAATAGGACAGATCTAAAGAAGTTTTTGAAAGTATTAATGGGCAGTAAGTACCTAAGTTTATTGAACATAATTCCTCCTTACACCGTTCCTCCGCCAATTCTCTCCAGTGGGATTTACGTTTCTTGTTGAAACCAATATTGAAACCTTATCAACATTTCAACCCGCAAGACAATATCATGAAATCCAAAGTGTCGCATTCAAAACCAAACGATCTTCAGGATCTAGGAGGAATAGAGAAGACCCTGACACAGTTTTGTAGCGGGACCCTGAAGAGCTGGAAGAAATAAAAATCTCACGGCTGCCAGGATCACATTAGTTGTGGCGGTTGCCGATCCTAGTCCAATTAAATTATAGGCAATGCGTTTCACGATCTAGACCCAGCGTCCTTCGCTAAGATACGGTCTGTGTAGAGGCGTTTCTTCCGACTTATTACATCCCTAGGACTCTTTGATCGTCCGATCTCAAAGGAAGTTCCGCGGATTGCTCCAGCAAGTACATGGGTTGCGGAAAACACTGTACCAACGAGACCGATTAAAAAAATGGCTGTAGCAATGAACACCCACAACTTCTAACGAATTACTGCACCCTGACCCTGAGTCAAACCTGTATTGCCGTCCAACATTGTCGACAATTTTAAAACGCTACAAATTATTACACAACGGCTTATTATTTACCTGCATAGATGCCCCTTCTGCGTAGATCACTGTTTTCTGTGGTCCATACCTACCCTCGTGCTCCTTCCCAGGAAAGCCCTGAATCGAGTACTGGACTCGGCCCCGGAATTAAAGTTTCCTATAAATTCGCGGGATTCAATAATTCAATAATTAATTATTAGTTGTTATTCATGAAGCATAAGGCAAATAATAAACCGTTGTGTAATAATTTACCTGCATACATGCCCCTTCTACGTAGATACTACAATGAACCGTTGTGTAATAATTTAACGTTGCGTAATAATTCACCGTTGTGTATTAATTTGCCCATCAATAATACTTCAACGATTGTTCAAGTTGCAAAAGTACCTATCAACAAAATCCAAAACAGCCTTCATTTTTCAAATGGAATAATATCGCGGAACAACCAACTCGACTTCACACAGCCATCCGTGATTATAATCAGGTGCTCCCTAGTGATGGTATTTGGGCTGAATGTATATTTGATTCAACCTCCTGTTGACCAAGCCAGTTGGTGCAAACTTGGGGGCCTTACTGTGAAGGAATGGCGGGACGTACAATGCTCCGGGTGGTTTCGAAAAACTCGTAAGTTCAAGAACTATTTAAAACAGTAAAAAGCTTCACGTAAAAAAAGTATATGCGTTCTGAAAACTTCAACCCCCATTTTGAACCCCTTAGAGTTGACTGACAGTAACGCCGAGCTTCGAAGACCAACTAGACCCCGAACGGGACCTATAAACCGAATTTCGTCAATTTTGGCTCATGGTAACTAAGAAAAGTGCTCAGTACGGCGTACGGCGGACGGATAGAAATTTTTTTATTGCACTTTCGGATTCTACATACCTACCTTGAAACGGAAACCATCAAATTTTGAGAGGGGGGGGGGGGGGGGGACTCCTTTTTTTCATGCTCGATTCTTATTATTGAAAATAATAAACCAAAAATGTTGTAAAAATGTCTGTAGAAACCAGCCAAAAACCATATTGTTGTTGTTCAAACAGATTCGACTATTTCAAGGAGTGCGTACAAATATTGAACTCATAACTCAACTATCTTGATGAGTTCAAATTTCGGAATTTACTCTACCGTCAATTCTTGTTCAGGATAGTCTAAATTTTGAAATTCGTCCTTAATTTATTGTATTGCACCTACTTAATTCTGTTCCTTTGAGACCGGACGTTCAAAGAGCCCTAGGGGTGTAGTAAGTCCGAAGAAACGCCTCTACACCGACCATATCTTAGCATTACCTATAATTTAATTGGACTAGGATTGGCAACCGCCACAAAACTTAAGAGTTCACATTTTGAAGCATAAAACTAAGAATTAGGCCGAATTAGGTGAGCAATATCAATAACACCAAAAACGAGGAGCTATGATTATTGCATTTGAAGATAATATTCGTATGATAAGTTATTCTATACACTAGTGGTCACAGCCACGAGAACAGTGGGTTGGGTGTCGGTATAGAAGAGTGTTATGTGTAACAGAACTGAATGAATCTAGGTCCACAAGTTGGTCTCGGTAAATGTTTCTTCTAACTATTTATTATTCAAATACAGACTCAGTGTTTTACATACGGTGACGTCCTGTCAGCCAGGAAATTGACCGGGAGCGTTTGATAATTTGACAAATTGATAACAGCGTGATGAAACGGAGAAAAGGGCACCGCTGGCTGAGAAGGTGTTAAATATATTCTGGGCCTCCGACGTATAACTTCGAGTTCATATTTATGCAAATCCTCCCCCGGGCAGCCTAAATGCCGTCCGAGAGTACAAATGATGTCTGTAATGAAAGGCAAGCGAGTAAAAAGTGAACCCTGAGGGATTTAAGGCGTGTGCGCTTGGGCTGTGCCCAGTTTGAGCACCTCGTTTCAGCGATGTTCCATCAGTTGGGAAATCGGGGCAGAGAGGTGCAGCTCACGAGGTAATAGAGAGGCGAAGGTCGGGAGAGTGCAAACATTTTGCTTTCATGGGTCTTGTCTTGAATCATCAAAATGTATGCAGTTGGTCCGGTCACTGGGAAAAGGCAGGGGACTAAAATTCTGTTCAAGCAAGTACTAGCTTCAAATTTCTAAGCACGTTGGAACCGGTGCTTGGTTCGTTAGAACGGTATTTTGGGTAGGTACTTCCTTAGCGAAAACGGCGTCAGGGCTCACCCAGCTTATAGGCCTTAGCGTTCTCACCCAACAGTCCGAAAGAGGCTCCAACATCACCCTGCACTATAACTGACATCACCACTGAGACTCCCTAAAATTCTGAGACCTATAATCTCAGTATGTTAGAAATGAGCTTCGGTGCTTTGGCGCCTGAACAGGGTGCCTCCCTATGCTGTCATTTTGACTCTATTGTCTATCCATAGAGCTATGTATGCATAGAGCTATGTGAGGCAGCAGCCTCACAATATATTAGAGCTCTATGGTTGTACTAAAAGGTCTTCATGAAAAAATACAGCGTCGTAGTTTAAACAAGAGAGAAATTAGCCTCCGGGCTCACTCTGCTACCAAAGAAGCCGCATTTAAAAAAAAATACGCTGCAAAATCCTTGTCACAAGGGCTTATTATTTTACTGGATATACCTACAGAAATTTTGGCTATTCATTTATTGTTTCTTTCATGTGCAATATTGAAACAGCTATTTTTGGTGATTTCTACCGATTTTGGCCCCCCAAAAACACGAATTAGGCTCGTATTTTTGATAAAACACTTGTGATAATATTGACAGTGCCATTTAATATTGTCTTGATTCACCTGCTAATACACTTCTGGTGTTATTGTACAAATGTATGGTGATTTCAATCAATTTCCCAGGATTCTTACTCATGAAAAATAATTTTGGGAGCTGAACCTTCGCAAAAACGCAATTCTTCACGCTCTGGTCAAAATCAACTTTATATTCGGTCTTCTTGCCCTAAAAAACATGGAACACGATACCTCACAAACTCATGTTCACTAAAACCTTTTTTAAAAAACAACTCGAAAACCCCTATTTTTACACCCATTTTTCACCCATAACACCCCTGGGTGTATTCCAATCGGCCTGCCGAGCTTCGGGGCACAACTGGGACAAATGTAGACCGTGTGCGGAAGAAGGACGATTTTAGACCAAAATTTAAGGTACATTTAAGGCTGAAACTTTGTTAGAACCTCAGATCTTCCTCGTTGGTCAAAATCGACTTCATATTCGGTCTCCTCGCCCTAATAAACATGAAAAACAATAGGTACCTACCTCAAAAGCTCATGTTACTACAACACCAAAAAAACCACATTTTTACGCCAATTTTTCATCCATAACATAACACCCTTGGGTATATTCCAATCGGGCTGCAAATTTCGGGAGAACAGCAAGGGCCCAAATGAAGCCCATGTGAGAAAGAACTTTTTTAGACAGAAAATAAAGCAGATATGGATGATTCAGCGGACGGCGTGTGGACCATGCATTTTTGGAATCTACGTACCTTGAAACGTAAAAAGAATGGATTTTGAGGGGGTCTTCGAACAATTTTTTGCTGAGCGAATACGTAGACGTGTATTATTCACAGAATAATAAACCAAAAGAATAGCAGTGGATGGCTACGATCGTAACTAGTAGTTCGCGCATGCTTGTGACACCTTGTTGACAGACAAACATGGATTACTCTTCGTCGTGAAACAGATAAGTACGTATTTATGGCTGAATAACAGAAGTGGTCACGAAGATAACTACGTAATGATGGATGCAGACATTTTAGCATTTCACAGACTTGTTAGACTTGTGACCAGCATGACGAAACATAATCAGGTAGTCGAATCAAACATCGCAATGAAAATGTGGGTGTGTGGGTGGGTCAATTTACGAACCTCGATTCTGCACGATAAACGCTAATCGCAGATTGCAGAGAACCAATAACTCACTCCGCAGGGAAGTCTGACCGAAATGACCTCATCCCGCCCAGCGCCGCTCATTACGGCCGAAACAAGACGAAAGGGTTGCAACGATTGAAACGATACATCTCCATTCTTAACGATATCGTTGTTTCTCGAGGCGGGGAAGGAATTCCCTTCAAGAACGGGCCTCACGCAGTGATGATTTTCGTATGAAATAAGGGGACCCCCCTCGGGAGATGTGATTCTGTAAAGATACCCTCAGTCAAATGAAGGTTTCCCCAGGATGGTTGTGAGTAGGTGGAGATGGCCATCTTAGTCGTGAGTCGGCCGCGCCCTTTCGCCCTTCTATTTATTTGCATTTTTAGAAAGGATCACCGACAAAACGAGGTAATTAAGACAGAAATAGTTCACGGTCCTCTCACCCAGATTCTGATCACAGGGCGGAGGCAGGTGTCTACCAACGCCAAGTGATGACTCAATCCTGAGTATACCTATACTCGTTCACAATTTTTCGGGTTTTACCGGCGACCTTGTATGTGGGCCGGATTCCAAGAGTATCGTCAAACTACGCGATTATTATCTAGTCAATAACAGAGACCGCCATAATTTGGAAATCAAAAAAATCAAGTCCCATGGAGAGTGGCTCAAAATTATCGACTAATTTCCTTGATTTTCTCGGATTAAATTGCAGATTTTTCGGTCCGTGAAGGGAAAAACGAACTCATACAGTCATAATTAATTTTCCAATTCGAACCATTTGATGAGAAAACGCATGAAAACCCATAATTATGATGATGTGAATTATTAGATTCTGTTTAAAAAAACGCTGCAAATCCCTACACAACGGTTTATTATTTTGTACAGAATACCCTTCTGTTACAGATCACAGCTCTGTGTATAGATAAACCTTCTATATAATATTATAATAATATGTACCTACTACTCTGTAGATATTATGTGGATCGCAGATTCTCCGTAAGTTAGTACCTAACCCCGTACTCGTTACTAGGTACCTACCTAAATCACGAGTTAAATGTTGCTAAAATAATAACGCCGATGACAAACAGTAACTAAAACGGCAAAAAGAAACGCAAATAGTGAAGTTCTAAAGGAAAATTGTTGATGTGGAGTAAAATGGATGCCCCTTCTGCGTAGATCACTGTTTTCTGTGGTCAATGCCTATAGTGAACCGTTGTGTAATAACTTGCCAATCAATAGGTAATACTTCAACGGTTCTTCAAGTTGCAAAAGTAACGATCAACAAAATCCAGCCCCTTTCTGGTACATGAACCGTTGTGTAATAATTTGCCGTGTTGTAATAATTTAAAGTTACGTAATAATTTGCCGTTGTGTAATAATTTACCATTGTGTAATAATTTACCCATCAGTAATACTTCAACGTTTGTTCAAGTTCCACAAGTAAGTACCTACCAACAAAATCCAATAGTCCATCACTTATCAAATGAAATAATATCACAGAACAACCAACTCGACTTCATACAGCCATCCTTGATTATAATCAGGTGCTTCGTAGTGATGATATCCCGGCCGGATTTATACCGTTTGATTCACGATCGTGTTGACGAAGCTTTTTGGTGCACCGAACGGCTGGATGTACAATGCTCCAATGCTCCGGGTGGCCTCAAAAAATTGTTTAGCTCAAGACAAATTTAATAACGTAAAAAAAATAATACCCTTCAATCGAAAGTTTTCGAGATACGGCGTTCTGAAAATTTCAACCCCTCTTTTGAACCCCTCAGAGATGACTGACAGTAACTTCGAGCTTCGAGGACCAACTAGACCCCGAACGGAACCTGTAGCCCGAATTTCATCAATTTTTTTTCATGGTAACTAAGAAGTGGCCAGTACGTCGTACGGCGGACAGACAGAAATATTTTTATTGCATTTTCGGATTCTACATACCTTGAAACGTAAACCATCAAATTTGGAGGGGGGGGGGGGGGGTTAGAATTTTTTTTTCTTGCTCGATTCCAATGGTTCATTATTGAAAATAATGAACCAAAAAGCACATTCACGTTCCCCCCTCCCTCCACACGCTGTTATCCCCTGCTATAACAGCGGAACTACAGTTCTCAAATTAAAAGAGAAGGGCTATGGCAGCGGATGTACCTATGTCGCAAGCAGGATAAGCCAAATCATCCTGGAACTGCCTGATTTCATCGAGTCAGTCTCCCAACCTCGATAGCCCGCTGTTAATGCTGGGAAATGGCTTTGATTAACCCGCCGTTTCGAACAACTTTCAAAAATGAAACAAGAAACTCCATTTGGAGATAATGCAGAAATGATCCATTTTCATTAGCTGCTTCCATCGATGGCCGCTTCCGAACATTCTTCTCAAGGCTCTGCCCTTTCGCTCGTTAATTTTTTCCCGCAACCTCCAACAGATCGGGGCGTTTAAAATACTTTTATTAAAAACCGATAATTTCTTGGATCTTATCTCATTAGAGTTGAATATTGGAGATTTTTTTTTCGTTAAAAGAGCGATCGTGCGAGAAATTCGTAGGACCGATAAGGCCGATACGTGACGTGGGGTAGGCCTCGTGTGATGACTCAACGGAGTGCGGCAGAAAAAAATTAGTACGGTTTGTATGACATAAACCGTAGGTTCAGTGAGGATTATCGGTCTGATATCAGATTTGTCTAGACAGCCCGAACGACTTGGTGCAAATATACAAAATTAGATCCACTTGAAGATCCACTTTTTAAGGTTGAGCAGTTAATGGAAATTCGTCAAATAGCTGAATTATAACATAGGTAAATGGCCTGACTGCCCAAATTCGGTGGGTAGTTGGGGGTGTAGCTTCTAGATGTTCGCCTATGAAGTGCTCAGATTACTGGTGGCATTTACTCAATTGACGGCTTTCCTGGGGGAATCATGAGAGTAGGTAGGGTATTGACCATAGAAAAAGTGATCTACGCAGAATGGGTATTTCAATAATACGTGAAAATAATAAACCGTTGTGTAATAATGCTGCATTTTTCCACTAGTGAACGCCAAATTTAGTTTTCTTACAAAACTGGTTAGAATTAATTCACCAGTAAATTTCAGAATCGAGTTGTTTCAACGTTGCACACTGGAGGACGTAGGTAAGTACCTAACTACGTATCCAACTCCTAAGTAAAAAACGCTGCAAATTGTTACGCAACGGTTTATTATTTACCTGTAAGATGCCCCTTCATCATTATTGAAAATATAATTTAAAAAACTAAGAAAAATGGCCTGTACGGCGTACAGCGGACAGACAGAAATATTTTTATTGCAGTTTTGGATTCTAAGTACCTTGAAACGTAAACCATCAAATTTTGAGGGGGGTAAGAATTTTTTTTTTTTTTCATGCTCGATTCCAATGGTTCTTATTGAAAATAATAAACCAAAATCAACTGAAAGAAGAGGAAGCAGCAGAGTGGAAACACGAGGACTAGAGTGACTGGAAATTGATTAGGAGTAAAGCTACACTTATTGCTTAGTATTGAGAGGAAAATGAAGGGCAAATTAATGTTGGGAAAGAAAGAGACGATGGAATATACTAGCATTCCAGTGTCCTTATGGAAGAAACATTAGTAGATGGAAGTCATAACCTAACTACTTCCTATACTTGACATTTACTTCATGAAGTCCCAAATTTTATACTAAAAGATAAGACTGAGCGAGTGTTCTCCAACTCGAACAGAAGCGTCCTTGAATAGGAGATTTTAATGTTCTATCCACATTTTGGCTTCTCCGTAACTAGGTTGATAAGTCAACTTTATTATGCTGAATATGAACAGCCCAATTGCGCCCATAATATTATTGTGAAAATCGTTGAGTAGTGGTGTTATTTAGGGAGCGTGATTTTATCAAAACAATTAGTTTATTAACCACAGATTTATCGAATATTTTGATCCTACATCCTACCAAAGACTCTTGAGATGCAACGTCGAGCGGGAAGTTGGATTCAAGGATTTTCCTCCAGTCCATCCTTTGCCACCGGTCGAACCAGCCTCACTGAGAGTAATTTCACACTTTCACCGCCTCGTATGTACCATAATTACGGTCAGGAGATCCCTTGACCGGATTGTCAGAGGTTCTTCTCGGGCACTTGTATCCCGAACTGAGTGACAGAGGGAACTGAAGAATTTAAATCACGAAACAGAAGACGAGCGGAGCGTTCGATAGCGTGGCGTGTGAAGCGCGTACACCCCTGGCACTGCCTTGCATTTGGGAACTTCTGCATCTTCACGGAAGTAGACAATTTGATCGGGAGAATTGGGTCATGCACGTGCACGAATCTCTTTGATGATCAATACCTACTGACAGATACACGCTGCTGAACACGAGCCTAAGTATGCCCCGAAACAAAACGAAGTCGTATTTTCCTTACTCGTACAATCAATGGCACCGCCGACAGCCATAAACAATTTTGACATATTCTATAACCAAATTCAATAAAACAAACAGCAATACACATGAAAGAACAGTACTTTACTGATTTATACTATAAATTTTACTCAAATGACCTTTCATTTTCTGATTCTCGTTAACAGCCCAATCAAGCCACATTTTGCCAGATTTCTTTCTCATAAGTAGAGACGGAAATGTGGGTAAATATTATCTGGCCAACTTTGTAGCGGCTAAGCTCGTTTGGTTCTTGAAGTGCATCTAAAATACACATATTTCAGTTTCAAGGAACTATCAATTGACACACTATTGTGAAAGTATTAGTCATTCCTGGAGGCACGAATGGTGAAATCATGTTTCTCCGGGGCAGTTTAGCTGACGAATCAGTTCCAATTATTATCGAATTGAAACCCAGAACTCATTTTTCGAGCTGGAGGGAACAAAACTCATCAATCAGGTAGGTAGTAGAAGCAAAGAAGTGATAGGAACATGAATCAAGAAAAATTGAATCCTGGTCTATGATGCTCTTTTACCTATTTCTATCGTTAAACCTAGGCCATCTCAGCTAAGATTTAAAGTGATGAGCAAATCGGCAACACGACACATTCATCGATAACACTGTCGACGATTCATTAAAAACAAAACACTTTGATCGATAACAAATAAGGGAAATTATTCTAATCGACTATTTCCCGTCGCGTCGTCTCGAACAGTGCTGGCCATATTATAAAGGCTCATGAAATGATAAGAGAAACTACTAATCACGGACCCAAAAAACCGTACGGTCCAAATCACGTGAGCCAACGTGACGCAATTTTTTCTCATTTGCGCGCCCATCACGTGAAATGCAGCCAGTTTTCTGACCTTCGGCTCCTATGAAAGTAATTTTACCTCATCACCTTCATCAATGGCACATGTTTCGTAATAAACTTGAACAGATCTGTTACGTACAGTAACGTACCATCAGCAGTTTATCCGGAGTAGTAATTATTCATTCCTCGTGAACATCTGAATTAATGTAGGAGTTAAATCTCTGACATGAACAAGGTCACGTGACGAACTTCAACAGATGCGAGATTTCGCTGTAGCAGATGACGTACTTATCGTGTAACACCAAATTGACTGAACATGTTCTCATAACAGGCTCAGGGATTCCCCGAGATGTAGCGTTGTAACAAGTACTCATCTTGGAAAATTGTACGAACGAAAATCTCATTACACCCATCTCATTAAGCAACCATTCTAAAACTGAACCAAAACCTTGAGCAAGCCAACATAGACCTTCATAGAACAGCAATTCCACCAAACCTTCCATACCAATTTTAACAAAATATTTGTGTAGGATAACTGAACGTTTTAATTACAAACAAAGAGGAATTTTCGCCAAAATTTAAAAAAAAAATAATATACGTATTCAGAACTCTTGGAAAAATGGTAGTTCCCGTTTTCGAAAATAAGCGTTACTTTTCAAATGAGGGTGATTAAAAGTAAAAATGCGGCAACAAATTAATGATCTATCAGGTCTATTGACATCTGACAGGCTGTCGGCTCAAGGAGGTGGAGCGAGGGTTCTCAACGCTGCCAACAACTCAGTGTGAGAAATGACGAACCGTCAAGAACTTTAGCCGTGATCTTTCCCTTTGTTTGATTTTGATGTTTTTTAAAATTTATTTATAAATTTGCGGTTCCATCCATCCATCCATTGCGGTTCTGTACATCGTTTAAAGTTATGCACTAGCGCTTAAAGCGGGATTTGAGTTGAATTACTCGGCACTATAACCTGATACGTCATTTCTGGCGGAAAAAAGCTCGGAAATTTAAATTTCATATTCGTTTTCTGCCTACCCTTTTCGACATTTAAACACCTCACTATGTGGTCTATAAGTGTGAATTTCCGTCACTGAACAGAATTGGGCAAAAATAAAGGAGTATTTGTAACCCACGAAAATTGCCCACTTCTATGGTAAAATTCCAGTTTCTAAGCATGAAAGATTCTGTTTAGCAAATGAGCAAGTAGCTACAAAGATCAATGGAACAGGTAGGTAGAAATACACTGCCAAGGTGATGGCACAGGAGCTTCCTCGTCACAATCAGAGTGACCCATTATAAAATAGAACAGACTCGGAAGCAAAATAACATAACATTACATTACATTACATTACATTACATAACATTACATATCGTTAAATATACATATTACATAACATTACATTACATAACATAACATTACATAACATTACATGAAATATACATATTATACATAACATGACTTCCATAATACATTACGTCCATTATACATAACTAGCCTGACCGCTCGCTTCGCCCGCTATCCGAGATTCGCTGTACGCAGTAATCGTGGTTCCAACAAACGACGGAAAAATCCCATACCCTACCGGGTATTTGTGCCCAATTTTATCAAAATCCGTCAAGCCATTCAGGAGTTGACCATGGTCGACCATATTTCCCCTATGGTCAGGGAATTAAAAATGCGCCTACGTTCAACTTGGGAGGCTACCGGATATTGGTGCCAAATTTGGTCGATATCCGTTGAGCAATTCGGGATTCGACCATGGAGGGGCCCATGGATGCGCTAAGGTCGACCGCGGGGGTAGTCCGAAGGGTCGATCGTAGATAGAATTTCACGTAGATTACGAATACGCGATAAAAAATAGGGGTTACCATTTCAATTAACGAAGTTGACCATGGTCGACCATAGTTCCGCTATGGTCAGGGAATTAAAAATGCGACGTTGCACAACTTGGGAGCCTACTGGATATTCGTGCCAAATTTGGTCGATATCCGTTGAGCAATTCGGGATTCGACCATGGAGGGGCCCATGGATGCGCTATGGTCGACCGCGGGGGTAGTCCGAAGGGTCGATCGTAGATAGAATTTCACGTAGATTACGAATACGCGATAAAAAATAGGGGTTACCATTTCAATTAACGAAGTTGACCATGGTCGACCATAGTTCCGCTATGGTCAGGGAATTGAAAATGCGACGTTGCACAACTTGGGAGCCTACTGGATATTCGTGCCAAATTTGGTCGATATCCGTCGAGCCGTTTGGCCGTGCATAGAAGGACAGATAGACAGACAGAGCGCATGCGCAGGGCGAACCGCTGGCTCTATCATGTTGAAATTTATATGGGACCTCAATGGGCCCTACCCGCTTAATCCCTGAGAATTACATTGAAATTGGGTGAAATCTTTGGTTACTACGGCTGTAACAAGGAAATTGAATCTATTTCACGCCAGCGCATGCGCAGAGCGCACCGAGGGTCCGATCATGCTGAAATTCATACTGGAACTCACTAGGCCTTGTCCAAACAACCCTTGAAAATTTGAGCGAAATTGAATCAAAATTGTGAAAGTTATGCGTGTTTGTTGAATTTAACGTTAGCGCATGCGCAGGGCGTACCGCTGGATCAATCATGTTGAAATTTGTATGGGACCTCAAGGGGCGTTATCCGCACCATCCCTCAATATTTGAGCTGAATCAATTCAAAATCGTGGAAGTTATGGCTGTAACAAGGAAATGCGGACATACTCACAGACTCACAGACTCACAGACCGACAGACACGGAACCAAATTTGTTCAGTAGGCTTTGAAACGCAAAATGCAAGTGGAAATTTTGATTTCTGAAGACAAAAATTTTTTGGCTCACGAAAGTGAACACAAGGCTTCCGCTGCTTCGCAGACTCGGAAGCAAAATACACTGCCAAGGTGATGGCACAGGAGCTTCCTCGTCACAATCAGAGTGACCCATTATAAAATAGAACAGACTCAGAAGCAAAATAACATAACATTACATTACATTACATAACATTACATAACGTTAAATATACATATTACATAACATTACATTACATAACATAACATTACATAACATTACATGAAATATACATATTATACATAACATGACTTCCATAATACATTACGTCCATTATACATAACTAGCCAGACCGCTCGCTTCGCTCGCTATCCGAGGTTCGCTGTACGCAGTATCGTGGAACCAACAAACGACGGAAAAATCCCATACCCTACCGGGTATTTGTGCCCAATTTTATCAAAATCCGTCAAGCCATTCAGGAGTTGACCATGGTCGACCATATTTCCGCTATGGTCAGGGAATTAAAAATGCGCCTACGTTCAACTTGGGAGGCTACCGGATATTGGTGCCAAATTTGGTCGATATCCGTTGAGCAATTCGGGATTCGACCATGGAGGGGCCCATGGACGCGCTAAGGTCGACCGCGGGGGTAGTCCGAAGGGTCGATCGTAGATAGAATTTCACGTAGATTACGAATACGCGATAAAAAATAGGGGTTACCATTTCAATTAACGAAGTTGACCATGGTCGACCATAGTTCCGCTATGGTCAGGGAATTAAAAATGCGACGTTGCACAACTTGGGAGCCTACTGGATATTCGTGCCAAATTTGGTCGATATCCGTCAAGCCATTCAGGAGTTGACCATGGTCGACCATAGTTCCGCTATGGTCAGGGAATTAAAAATGCGACGTTGCACAACTTGGGAGCCTACTGGATATTCGTGCCAAATTTGGTCGATATCCGTTGAGCAATTCGGGATTCGACCATGGAGGGGCCCATGGATGCGCTATGGTCGACCGCGGGGGTAGTCCGAAGGGTCGATCGTAGATAGAATTTCACGTAGATTACGAATACGCGATAAAAAATAGGGGTTACCATTTCAATTAACGAAGTTGACCATGGTCGACCATAGTTCCGCTATGGTCAGGGAATTAAAAATGCGACGTTGCACAACTTGGGAGCCTACTGGATATTCGTGCCAAATTTGGTCGATATCCATCAAGCCATTCAGGAGTTGACCATGGTCGACCATAGTTCCGCTATGGTCAGGGAATTAAAAATGCGACGTTGCACAACTTGGGAGCCTACTGGATATTCGTGCCAAATTTGGTCGATATCCGTCAAGCCATTCAGGAGTTGACCATGGTCGACCATAGTTCCGCTATGGTCAGGGAATTGAAAATGCGACGTTGCACAACTTGGGAGCCTACTGGATATTCGTGCCAAATTTGGTCGATATCCGTCGAGCCGTTTGGCCGTGCATAGAAGGACAGACAGACAGACAGAGCGCATGCGCAGGGCGAACCGCTGGCTCTATCATGTTGAAATTTATATGGGACCTCAATGGGCCCTACCCGCTTAATCCCTGAGAATTACATTGAAATTGGGTGAAATCTTTGGTTACTACGGCTGTAACAAGGAAATTGAATCTTTTTCACGCCAGCGCATGCGCAGAGCGCACCGAGGGTCCGATCATGCTGAAATTCATACTGGAACTCACTAGGCCTTGTCCAAACAACCCTTGAAAATTTGAGCGAAATTGAATCAAAATTGTGAAAGTTATGCGTGTTTGTTGAATTTACCGTTAGCGCATGCGCAGGGCGTACCGCTGGATCAATCATGTTGAAATTTGTATGGGACCTCAAGGGGCCTCATCCGCACCATCCCTCAAAATTTGAGCTGAATCAATTCAAAATCGTGGAAGTTATGGATGTAACAAGGAAATGCGGACAGACTCACAGACTCACAGACTCACAGATTCACAGACTCACAGACTCACAGACTCACAGACCGACAGACACGGAACCAGTTTTGTTCAGTAGGCTTTGAAACGCAAAATGCAAGTGGAAATTTCGATTTCTGCAGACAAAAATTTTTTGGCTCACGAAAGTGAACACAAGGCTTCCGCTGCTTCGCAGACTCGGAAGCAATAATGGAGGCTATTCAGGTAAAAGGAACCATCGAACTAAAATGAGGGGAACGCACTGCATCGCCTTCTCACAACCGTTCAATTTCGCAAAGTCACGACAACGTCACAGGCGGAGACAGGTATAAACTGAGACGAGTTTATTCGGGTATTCGACTATTCGCCAGGGAACTGACATTTGAATCACAAGCTCATCACGGATTTTCTACCATGTCTTTGTGAATTGACACCTCAGCTTCGCAGCCAATTGTCGGGAGTTGACGAATGTGATGAAATTCATAGCCAATACATATCGAAACAAGAATTGGGAAGAAAAACCAACTCGTTTTATAGTCTTGCGTGATACTAGTTGTTGTTACCTAGCAAATCATCTCTGGGCTCGATGTGGAACCTTTCTGTCCACTCATTTCTGTGGAACCTTCAGTGCCTTACGGTAAACAATGGATAGCCGTGCAATACTCGAGTGGTCTAAAAGAATTCTCAAGTTCGGAATCAGCTATTTAAAAACGTCATGGGATCTACTATAAGTTTTCAAGCTACGGTTTCCTGAAAATTTCAACCCTCATTTTCCACCCCTTAGAGGTGAATGACAGTAACCCAGAGCTTCAGGGACCAACTAGACCCTAAATGGAAGGAACAAACGAAATTTCATTAATTTCAGTTCATGGAGAAAAATGCTAAGTACGGCGTAAGGCCAGATTTTTAGTGTTTAACTACTGGGTTCGCCTCCTTCAAAACAACTTCGTGAACATGAATATGTCTAGGTCCAACAGGAAATTGAAGTACTTCAACAATCAGAAAGAAAGGGGGGGGGGGGGATTGAACTATACATCTATAGATACACATCTATATACCATGTATAACGCACCTACTACGAGTTGATGAACTACCTGGGTACCCACCCACAACATCCACTATATAGGTAATCAACTATCCAACTCTCTAAATTGAACTTTCCGGCCCACACCTACAAGATACCACACCTATGTTATTCATGGCACTTGACATAGTATATCGATAATCTGACGGAGGTGATCGAGGGAGGCTCTTTTCCTACAGGATGGAAGAGTTTTGATAATATTAATGGACTGGGGCAACATTCCTCACATCGCGAATATGAAACCCGATGATGAATCAGACCTGGTGTCAATAGTAAATAACAAGAAGGGGTTCCGCGCCTGGTGGGGGGGGGGGGGGGGGGCGGCGTAAACACTTCGTAGGTCAAGAAAATCATTTTTAGAATAGCTAAACCTCTTCTTCATATTTACACCTGCCTAGACCCGATCAATGGAAAATGACAAAGATTATACCGTGGCATAAAGGAGGATCCAAATCAGATCAGAAAAAATGTAGGCCAGTTAGTGAGCAAGAAGACCTAGGATTTAATAAATCAGGCTTCATTCGTGTGCACTAGACTCTGGCAGCAGCGACTGTGGTGTGACTGAAAGGGAGTCAAAAGTACCTGTGGTGCAAATTGACGACGTTATGTTAGGGAAATCCCATCGATACGATACCCCAACAGAGAAATCTACAACGCGGCAAGGTAAACCACCAAAAACCCTATTACCCACCAAACTTGCCCCTTTCTAGGACAACGCGATCCCCCTGGTATGATTGTATGCTCTCAAATAAGATCCCGTACATCATAAGGTTCCCTACAAGAATTATACTCGGCACCAAATACAAAAACATATGATCAAATTGGACCAAACCTCTGTCTCTGAAATTAGACTCAGTACTTATTTTCAATAATTCTTGAAAATATAATCCTGAAAAGGTGTTAAATTTAAACCTATGGACCATGGAACACTGGATGGATAGATATTTTACTTTTTCCGTGTCTACATTTATAAAAACAGGGCAGATCATACAGATGTATTAATAATTTTTATCTACTTCTATAACAAGAAAGATAATGGTGTTTGCACAAGCAACTCACCGAACCACGGGCCTGGCATCAGATTTAGTGATAGTCTCCAGATAAATAATGTGCTAAGCCTTTCAGGTTGTTTGGCCAAGACTTTCAGTATATTTTCTTTTTTTAAATTTATCTCAATCAATTGTACTGATCGTTGACTATTATTTGAATAAACACTTTTTCAATTCTATTCTTACCTAATGAATCTCCTGAATCAATGATGTAATAGAACAACTTGATTTTCGGGCCATTGATGAATCCTCTAAAATCTGAACTGATTCACCATCTTGATGCGACAAAATTTTACAAGTTGTTCTACTTTATGAAGAACAGAAGACTGCAAAACACGAATGGGTGTTCGCCTTGTATCCACTCTCACTTGCTTCATTAAATCCAATCTACTCAATCTGCGTCGCTAGACGCCTGCACCGATTCTCCTACTGGGATCTCCTGACTAGCCTTTCTCAATGGAAACGGACAGCGACCTCCTCCCGAGCTGCAGTCGACTCCAAGGCTTCAAAGAGAACGCAAGAACAACTTGAGAACCTTCGCCACCTGAAGGAAGTCGCTCTGACGCATTGAACCAATTGTAGTAGTTGTGTGTTCTTAGAATATCCCTTTGCGCTATAGCTGATTTTTGGTCACAGGACTTGAAACTGCACCGTTCAGTCAGCCACAAGTGGGAGTACATCCAAATCTCAACAGAAGATCAAGGTTAGAGAACCCACTAGATAGTTAATCATTGGGTTCCAATAAAATACTGGTCGTTCTACCTCTGAAGCATAGCTAGCCTAGTAGATGTGATGGGTAAAGAACTCAAGCCGAAGCCTAAGGTCGATGCCTCTAATACCTGGGTAAATCGATAACTGTGAATAGCTGTCACGACCATTGTGGCACAACATAGCTATAATTAGCGTACACGAGTCAAGGACGCACGGTGGTTTGTTGAACGACAAAAGTGGTTTTAAATAACAGAAAGTAGTTTGGCGAGTTGAAATTATTGTGATTTGCTATCCTGGTGAAGTGGGAGTCACTTCTGCGGAACATATAAGGCGAGAATGATGTAACAGGCCCATAGAACATGATTTTTTTCAACCCATCCATGGAAACTTCGGAGTGCATGGGCACACACACACGTCACGCAAGTTTTCATGTGAAATGTACACTTATCAGTTCGGATTCAACCTAATCGTCTGAGAGTCCCATTCAACACTCGCCTACAGCTGTACGTAGGTACTGATGGCACAATGAGTATGGGTGACAATATGTACAGAAAATGGGCAACATTCACTTATTAACTATCAGTCGACCCAAAAGTGGGGTCTGCACCTGCAAAACCCGCCGTGCAAAAAAAACTGTTGATAAAGTGAAAAGTTCACCATATAACTGACCACAGAGCATTGCGAACGCTTCCACCGAGGCTCTAATGTAACATTACTTATAAACTACAATCGGGATGGTAATAAGTGTAATTATCTGGTCATTACAGATCAATATTTCGAAAAGTGAGGAGGGAGGGATCACAGTCCTACAAAAATAAACATCCAAGACGATACAGTTCGAAGATAAAGCACCCATGTCTCCACATCCCTTCTGGAGCATTAGAAAAGTTCCAGTCATACAGCATGACTATAAGAGCTAATTTTCAAAGAAATAGTCATGCTATTGTGTAAAAAGATTATTTTGCGAGAAAACATACAAATTGTATATTATATACATATAATTTTTTGTGAAAATCTAGTGATGAATTCTCAGGATGCTCTGAAACGGATTTGCCGAAAAATAATTTTCAAACATGCGGGTTCTGAAAATTTTGAACCCATTCCAGTAGCGCCACTTTCTTTGAAAATTCGCTGAAAACATGTAATACCCATTCAGTTTTTATCTCCTACTTGCAGATTAGGTAAGTCCTAGTATGATTATTACAATTATGATGACAGTGGGCTACCTCGGTGACATGTAGAAGCGCCACTGATAGTGAAAAACCATGTAGAAGCGCCACCCCTTCTCAGCCCCCTTAAAACTGCCAGTTGTAAAAGCGCCAGCACCCACTCACGTGTAAAATTGCCAACCATTGCTATTATTTCTCAATTTGATTATGATACGGAACAAAAGATGGTACTCGCGTTGGTAAAAAAACCACAGTCATGCAGCATGGCTATAAGAGCGAATTTTCGAAGTTTTCGGCATCTTCCTCCTCCACCTAAAATTTTCTGAAAATTAATTTTCGGCCAATGTTTTCCCAACTTGATACCATACAAAATTAAAACAGGAGTAGTTTTACGCAAAGTAAAATTTGGGGTGGAAGAGGGAGGAGGGGGAAATCAAAAATGTTTTGAATACCAGACGAGTACCTAGGTATTGGATACGTAACAAATTTTTTGTTCCATTTTTTGCCGAGTAACACCTTGGTTTGTAGATTTTCCAACGCTGAACACGATGGTGAAGTCAGAATTGCGATATCCCATTCCGTTATCAGATTAGAGCAGACGAACCAGGAAGAACATCTCAAGAAATAACCACGTTCCTTCATCTTCAAAGTGCTCCAGTTTGAGAATGGAATGAGATATCGCAATTCTGATTTCACCATCGTGTTCAGCGTACAAAAACCTTTAAAATGAGGTGTCACTTGTCAGACTTTTTCATTTTGGGAATTTATGGGTAATTTTCCCCCCCTAAAACTCCCCAAAACTCCCCCTTAGAGTGACCCGATTCTGCCCATCTTCGAACTTAGCCTGTCGATTGCCAAGACAGATTTTTCGTGCAAATTTGAACTTTTTATCTCAATTCTTTCGAGAGTTATCGTCTGGAATGACACATACATGTATAAATATATAAATATATATATAAATATATATATATATATATATAAATATATATATAACTCGGCCCTTCGGGCCTCGCCAGGGGGCAAGCCCCCTGGACCCCCAAAGGGGGCTCCGCCCCCTCGGAACGGCTTCGCCGTTCCTCACCCCCGAAGGATGTGTTCTTATACTTCGTATAACAAAGGAGAATTTGCTATGCAATTTACCCCCCCCACACCACCAACACACAAAAAAATAAAACGATTCTGTTTAAACGTTATTTATTTACATTTATTTCTGAAGGAGGTAACAACAAAGAAACACATTAAAAAATGCCAAGCGGCGCCCGTTACCATGAAATGTAGGTAACTAGTTATTCATAGGTAACAAAGATAACGTTGGTAATTCTTTATCACATTCCTCTTTGTGCTCATCTTTATCACATTCCTCTTTGTGCTCATCTTTATCACATTCCTCTTTGTGCTCATCTTTATCACATTCCTCTTTGTGCTCATCTTTATCACATTCCTCTTTGTGCTCATCTTTATCACATTCCTCTTTGTGCTCATCTTTATCACATTCCTCTTTGTGCTCATCTTCATCACATTCCTCTTTGCGTGACGCGTTTTTGTGACAGGACATTTTGGTTTATTATTTTCAATAATGAACCATTGGAATCGAGCATGAAAAAAAAAAATTCTTACCCCCCCTCAAAATTTGATGGTTTACGTTTCAAGGTATGTAGAATCCAAAACTGCAATAAAAACGCTGCAAATCCCTGCACAACGGTTTATTATTTTGTATAGAATACCCTTCTGTTACAGATCACAGCTCTATGTATAGATAACCCGTCTATATAATATAATATGTACTATTCTATGCATAATTATGTAGATCGCAGACCCTCCGTAGGTTAGTACATAACCCCGTACTCGTTACTAGGTACCTACCTAAATCACGAGTTAAATGTTGCTAAAATAATTCTGCCGATGACGAACAGTACCTAACAAAAAGAAACACACATAATGAAGTTCTGAAAAGAAATTGTTGATGAGGAGTGAAAAAAGTTGCAAAAGTACCTACCAACAAACTCCAGCCCCTTCTACGTAGATGGTATAATGAACCGTTGTGTAATAATTTACCGTTGAGTAATGATTTACCGTAGTAATAATTTACCCATCAATAATACTTCAACGTTTGTTCAAGTTTCACTACCTACCAACAAACTCCAAAAGAGCCATCATTTTTCAAATTAAATAATATCACAGAACAACCAACTCGACTTCATACTCCGCCAATATAATCAGGTGATCCCTACCAATGATTGGCTGTATTCACAAATTCCTATTGTGGGTGCGTCTCTGGTTACGAGATTTGGTTTGGATTGTATACAATTTCATTCACACTGGAGTCGAAAATGCCTGTCGGTGCAAACTTCGGGGCCTTACTGTGAACGAACGGCTGGACGTACGATGCTCCGGATGGTCTTAAAAAACTCGCAAGTTCAAGAACTATTTAAAACCGTAAAAATATTTACGTAAAAAAATTGTATAGGCGTTTTGAAAATTTCAACCCCTATTTTGAACCCCTTAGAGATGACTCACAGTAACGTCGAGCTTCGAGGACCAACTAGACGCCGAACGGAACCTATAACCCGAATTTCATCAATTTTTTTTCATGGTAACTAAGAAAAGTGGCCCGTACGGCGTACGGCGTACGGCGTACGGCGGACAGACAAAAATATTTTTATTGCAGTTTTGGATTCTACATATCTTGAAACGTAAACCATCAAATTTTGAGGGGGGGGTAAGAATTTTTTTTTTCATGCTCGATTCCAATGGTTCATTATTGAAAATAATAAACCAAAATATTTCTGTCTGTCCGCCGTACGCCGTACGGGCCACTTTTCTTAGTTACCATGAAAAAAAATTGATGAAATTCGGGTTATAGGTTCCGTTCGGCGTCTAGTTGGTCCTCGAAGCTCGACGTTACTGTGAGTCATCTCTAAGGGGTTCAAAATAGGGGTTGAAATTTTCAAAACGCCTATACAATTTTTTTACGTAAATATTTTTACGGTTTTAAATAATTCTTGAACTTGCGAGTTTTTTAAGACCATCCGGAGCATCGTACGTCCAGCCGTTCGTTCACAGTAAGGCCCCGAAGTTTGCACCGACAGGCATTTTCGACTCCAGTGTGAATGAAATTGTATACAATTCAAACCAATTCTCGTAACCAGAGACGCGCCCACAATAGGAATTTGTGAATACGGCCAATCATTGGTAGGGATCACCTGATTATATTGGCGGAGTATGAAGTCGAGTTGGTTGTTCTGTGATATTATTTAATTTGAAAAATGATGGCTCTTTTGGAGTTTGTTCGTAGGTAGTGAAACTTGAACAAACGTTGAAGTATTATTGATGGGTAAATTATTACTACGGTAAATCATTACTCAACGGTAAATTATTACACAACGGTTCATTATACCATCTACGTAGAAGGGGCTGGAGTTTGTTGGTAGGTACTTTTGCAACTTTTTTCACTCCTCATCAACAATTTCTTTTCAGAACTTCATTATGTGTGTTTCTTTTTGTTAGGTACCTACTGTTTGTCATCGGCAGAATTATTTTAGCAACATTTAACTCGTGATTTAGGTAGGTACCTAGTAACGAGTACGGGGTTATGTACTAACCTACGGAGGGTCTGCGATCTACATAATTATGCATAGAATAGTACATATTATATTATATAGACGGGTTATCTATACATAGAGCTGTGATCTGTAACAGAAGGGTATTCTATACAAAATAATAAACCGTTGTGCAGGGATTTGCAGCGTTTTTTCACATGACCCCCGGCGTTAAAATTGCCTAGCAATTAATATATATACATATAATTTTTGGTGTCTTTCGGCAGTGAATTCAGGATGGTCTGAAACGGATTTTGGTATAAAAATCTTTCGGAAATTCGAGTTTAAAAAATTTTGGACCGAGAACAATAGCTTCCTTTTCTTGGAAAATTCGCTAACTGATTAGTTAGTTATATTTTTTCAGCCCGAATATAATAATAAAACTCATGAAAATCACGAAAAATTTCAACAATCTGACCTAACCACTTTTAGCGAATTTTCAAAGAAAATGAAGCTATTGCAATGGCTTCGAAATTTAAATAATATAAATTTTTGGAAATTTTCTTCATAGAAATCCGTTTCAGACCATTCTAAAACGATTCCTGAAATTTAACACTTTTTTATATGTATATATATATATATATATATATATATGTGTCACTCCAGACGATAACTCTCGATAGAATTGAGATAAACAGCTCAAATTTGCACAAAAAATGTATCTTGGCAATCGAAAGGCTAAGTTCGAAGATGGGCGAAATTGGCCTACTCTAAGGAGGGTTTTGGCGCATTTAAAGTGCGCAAAAATTACCCAAAAATCCCCAAAATGTTATTTTCCAACCAGTGACCCCTCATTTTAAAGGTTTTTGCACGCTGAACACGATGGTGGAATCGGATTTTAGATATCTTGATCCGTTCTCAAATTAGAGCATTTAAAGTGCGCAAAAATTACCCAAAAATCCCCAAAATGTTATTTTCTAACAAGTGACCCCTCATTTTAAAGGTTTTTGCACGCTGAACACGATGGTGAAATCGGATTTCAGATATCTAAATCCGTTCTTAAATTAGAGCATTTAAAGTGCGCAAAAATTACCCAAAACTAGGATAATCTTTAAACTCTTACCCCCCCCCCCCCACCCCCTTAGAGTGGTCAGATTGAAAAATGTGAGAAGTATTAATTGAAGACGAGAGTTCGAAGCAAAAAAGGGGGAGGCAAACGATTAGTACAACTCCTTGAATTTCCCATTTGACATATATAATTGTTATGATACCTTCATAGATAGACAAGTACCGGCCCACGTATTACTAGAAGGAAGACGAAAGAAAAAATATATTTCAAATTATTCAATTTAGGTACTAACAGTAGGAGGAAGAAGTTTTCCTTTATTCAAAACCATAGCCATTAATTCGAATATTTCTTTGAAAATTCGCTCATTAAGTCATGCTGCATGACTGGTTTTTTTGATTTAGCATGTTTAAAGAGGCCTACCCGCCGGACCTACTCCAATCGCGTAATGCTTGCGTCACTACATTGTAGCCAATGTCATCGATTTCACGCTGTTTTCGGGGTTCCCTGCCCTTCGATAGGTCGCTCAGCTTGATGCATGATACTGCCTTCACTCCTTTCAGCACATCAACTACCTACTGAATTTACTATAGGCGTTTACTCTTGCAACTTTAAAACGCTTCGAAGGCCTGGCGCTGGAACGCTGGACGCTGGAACGGTCTCTCGAGAGAAAACCTGGCCCTTTTACACTATAATTAAAGAAGGCTTAAAAGGGATAAGCGCTTATGCATGTCAGCCGGCTACCTAGATGATGAGGTGCGCAATCTTTAGTGCATAAACTAATATACTAGACAATAAATGATCACACTCCGCACACAATGAAATTCGACGTAGGTAATATAAATGATTTGGAACACCATGCTCAATTATTTTATGGCGTTCTCAGGATTTCATGCAATTTTGGGTCATTTTTCAACCGATTAAGGGAGCGTGAGTTCCAATTTCACCTTGGAGTCCGGAAGGTTTTTCGAAGTCGTGAGATGGAACATTTCAGTGCCCGTATGAGAATCATGTTTTCCAGGTTATCGTGAAGTACTCGCCGCGGTTGTCTACGTGTTCGCGAGGTGGAACGTGACGAGAAAATCCCCCCAGTACTTCAAGCGCCATATTTCTGCGTCCTGACCGTCAAGGGCTCCTTCGAATGAGGCGTTGAAACATTAAAAGAGCGAACCGTTTCATTAAACGCCTTTTCTCGTCTGAGAGCGTCGATCTCTCAACGAAAGAATCTGAGACGGTGATGCCCGCCTCAACGGCATCAATAATGCCCATAATCATACACCCTAGCACTCGCTCCACGACCTTGTCCTACTACCATTTGTCACCCTGAGCTTTTGTTAATATTCATATTTCAAGACCCGAACGTTATGAATCCCGCTCTTGATCGAATGATGCTGGTTAAGGGTGAGACCGACGCGAATAAATCAATGATACACGAGCTGCAAACAATGCCATCAAAACTTAAATTTCAATGATTCTATGCTAATTCAGAGGTTTTGAATGCGGTGACAATTTCGACAAACGGCTTGTCGAAACTGTCATTTTTTCAGCAGTCGTTTCGACAAAGGCGCACCTGGCAGCCTCGGGTCTCACCAAAAGAAAATAATAGGGCAAAACTAGGTATGTAGCTAGGTAGCTTCAAATACGTTGCTGTATAGCGTTGGGGACATTAAACATTACGACTGAACAAACCTGAATCTTACTGACATCACTATTTCCACACGCCATTATTCAGTTCTCGAGCCCAACAGTTCACCTCCACTCGTTTATGGTGTTTATGTATTGAGTGTCGTGTCTCGTGTTCAAATGGACCCTCAAATAGACAATAAATATTTAAGTAAAACAGGGAAGTGTTGCATGACCTTAAATAATTTCAAATTAAATTAAATGAGGACCACGAAAACGGCGACAAATTGTTTCGTTAGCGCTCATACAAAGTTTCAATCGTCACGGATGCGAATGCTGAGCTCGATCTCAGGCGAACACACGTCGCATGAGCCTCTTCTTGACGGAATAATTGCAAAAATAATTCTCAAGAGAAAATCTACTGAACAGTTGACGGTAAAACCCAACAAAATGGTACGACGAGAAGTAGGGACTAGTAAAACTTCAGATTTAGAATATTCCGATGCTGCAATAATAAGAAAAAACATTTATAGTGTGCGAAGAAAACATCCTGCAGCCATCCCAAACTCGATTGAGGGCTGTATGAATCAGCTCAACGAAAAGCAAGGCAGTGCTAGTGTTTCGTTAAATCCGGGGATAGGTTCAGTTCACTTCCCACTCTCCCTGGAATATTGTAATAATCTTGCCTTCGACACAACAGTTTCTACTGTCAACAAAACCGAGAGATTTTACGAGGTGAGTCATTCAATTCATTTCATTTCAAATACGTCGAAACGTCCTGCTTCCCGAACAGCGTTTGTCGAAACGTCTTAGGCCCCAAATTAAACACACCGATGATGGGAGAAAGATCAAAGTGAATTAGAGTACGAAAGAGCCAGTAACCCAGCCCAGTAACATCGTCTGCCTTGCATCAGATCAGGTGGATAGTTCCAAATTTCCCTCAAAATTCAAGATCCCGACCTTCAAAACATTTAAAAAAAGCTGCAAATTGTTGCACAACGGTTATCATTTACATGTATAGATGCCCCTTCTGCGTAGATCACTGTTTTCTGTGGTCAATACCCTCGAGCTCCTCCCAGGAAAGCCCGGAATTACGTTTCATAAAAATGCGCAGGATTCGATAATTCAATAATTAATTATTTGTTGTTATTTATGACGCGTAAGTTCCAAAAGTACCTATAAAAAAATCCAATATAATAATTATTCTTTAAATGGAATAATATGGCGGAACAACCACCTCGACATCATACAGCCATCCGTGACTACAGTCAGGTGTTCCCTAGCAATGATACCTGAGCTGGATGTATACCGTTTCATTCATGATCATGTTGACGAAGCTTTTCGGTGCAAACGAATGGCTGGTCTACTATTTATTTGGGTGGCCTCAAAAAATGCCTTAGTTCTATTGAACTTTTTCGAGTTACCTACGGCGTCTGAAAATGTCAAACCCTATTTTTCACCCACTCAGAGGTGACTGACAGTAACTCCGAGCTTCGCAGACCAACTAGACCCTCAGTGGGACCTGCAAACCGAATTTCATTAATTTTGGTTCATGGTAACTAAGAAAAGTGCGAAGTACGGCGCGAAATGTTTTTATTGCATTTTCGGATTCTACATACCTTGAAACGGAAACAATCATATTTTGAGGGGGGGGGGGGGAGGGAGGGTTAAATTTTGTTTTCCATGCTCAATTTCAAAGGTTCATTATTGAAAATAATAAACCAAAATCAAATACCACTCAAAATGTTTCACTTCTTTTGAATTTGTTGGATAATTGTTGCGCATACAAGGAGAGTGGTACCTTGGCCAGCCACATAATCACAAGCTAGCAGAAGTTTTCAATCAGAAACTAGCTGGGAAAACTGTTTGACATCGACATGGTACCTATTCTTCTTTGAACAAAAATGTACGCGGTGGAAATTCTGTGCTTCGAGTAGCCTATAACGAATTTTTCATTAAAATACGCATTTGTTCAGAATTCCATTCCACTTTCAAAGCCTGCTCTATGAGCTGCGCAACGAATACTCCTAGGAGTACATAATTATTATTATCCGTAGACAATCGCACCGCAACAAGGGAGACGCCCAGGCCTCATTGTTATAAGGACCAACACTACTAGATAATATTCGAATGGGTTCCCACCGCGTTTTTCTGTCCTTGCAGTCGAACAAAAAATGTTCCGCCACAGAAAAAAAAGGTACATATTATATACATAAACAAAGAGCTCATTGGGTCAATGTCAAAAACGGGGTTTGAAGTGGAACCGCACACCTACAGTAATTATAGTAATTTCGTTTGGCGGTGATCCGTAATCACCACTTCGATGGGCTTCAAACGATGGGCGACTTTACGATCCGACAACCAACTGACTCTCCGGGTTGTAGCAAATATTTGCATTCTTAATCGCTTCAAATGCCGCCTAATTAATCATTCTGCTTGCAGTAATGGCTCTTTCAATTCGGGGTTTATACCTCGTTGAGGCTAATTAAACTTTGATCGGATCTCGTTTCAAAGGAAGGTAGTCCTAATAAAAAAATAACTGAGCTTTAAAAACGTGTTAGATATATGGTACCTAGTCGATAGTGTTTCAGAGTGTGAGGGCTATAAAAGTAATAACAGCTTGGGGTGAATACGTGATGTGAGTCAACAGCTGGGTAATCTCGGGTTTAGGGTACTTTTCTTGGAGTTATGGTGTAATTTATATTCGCGCCTCTATAGTTCGAATTTCTTCCTGGGGAAGACAAAAAATTGGTACCAGCGCGATGAAATAGGTTTTTATTCGTTTCACCGAAAGCAGAGGTTGTGGCCTGGCGGCAGAGAAAACGTTTTGAAAGCGTCTCGATTTTTGGGAAGCGCAAAAAGTTAACTTTTTTGAAGGCATTTCTCCCTGAATCAGCTGCCTTCAATGATAGTAATAACGCAAGGAGCAGAGAGCCTGAAGGTGGGTCGATCTTGCCCCTCAGGCCACAATTCAATCTTCGAGATTTCAACCGTCACTGCGATCTTTCTGGACTTGAGGTATTTTTGGTCGGTTTCATAAAACTTGGCGGTGGTTTTCCGAGATGCTGATGTACCTATAATATAGCTAGGTACGTAACTCCGGGGGTTCTTTTTCGGTGTAATTATCCGACCTCAATGTTTCCCAAAGCGATGGGTATAATTAACCTTTGATGGAAATCACAGTTCAATTTCCCAGGAAATCCAACTATTTCACTCCTATTCAACCTGTGATGCTGTATAATTTGACATGGGGCCGCGGTATGCGACAAAAATGACCTAGTGGTCGGCTAAGCGACCCCATATACCTAAAATCGGTCCACCAGGGGCTACTGCATCGGCTGCACTCGAACTGCCACAACGTTTAGACCAAATATGAAATGCACGAACTGCCACAACCATTAGCTGGATTAGGGAGGGTCAATTCGCAAGATAAGAAAACCACGAACTGCCACAAGGGTTCAGTCAGACAAGACGGTGGGTGTACAAGAAGTTTAGTTCCCATTCCGCCGCTCGCATTGTCAAGCGATCTGGATGCTCGCTAGCGCTCGCATCTCAAAAAAGAAAAACAATCCCAGAAACTATCCCGTGAATGAGCAGGTTGTTTGGGACTTCTGAATAGATTACTGGAATGTTATGTTAGGTATGTAACAAGACTGTTTAATGCCTTCGAAAATACCAGAAAAGAAGACAAGTAGAGCAGGAATATCATCGAGGGATAACCGCAGTATAATTCCCGTTTTTCCCTGACTTGTACCGGCCGAACCCTTGTGGCAGTTCGTGGGTTTCTTATCTTGCGAGTTGACCCTTTCTAATCCCCACTAATGACTGTGGCAGTTCGTGCGTTTCAGATGGACCCAAAATTTGTGGCAGTTCGTGTGTCCCCACTGCATCACTCTAGTTGGCTGGTACCAACCAAAAATTGAATTTGTCTAGACGAGCATGATTACAGAAAAAGAGCAACTGGCGGAAGATTTGTTTTGAGTAGGGTGACGTAACTGTTTCGACTAATGCAACAACTACGTATCGCTGATTGTATTCATAATGAACGTGCCCCCCAGGAAGTAACGAATAAATTATTCACGACGTCAAACTAGACACTCACGGTCAATTAGGAGGCAAACCACCTGTTCCTGAGTTTTCTTGGAACGATCAGTTAAATTCTCGCATAAAGGGGAATAATAAAAATTATCTTACAACACTTAATAAATCTTTCTCAGAGAAACTCCACTATCTGTGATATATCCACTTGTAACTGGAGGGGTGTTATGCAATTTTATAATATTTGGTTTAATTTGTCAAACCGAACCGGGAATCCCTTTGTTAACTTGGCCATCGTTATCAGTGACAACCTACACACTGGAACTGAGAAAATAGGAACCAATCAAGAAACTGAGTAATTCGAATTTTCGTCATTTTTACCTAAAACTATCCCATTTTGGAAGTTGCTTGGTCTGCATTAGTGTAATTCACTATAACAGAAAGGTCTATAATATTCACGACATGTCCTGGTTAAAAGTGAAAAGTACCTACTATGTACTGATGAGGTAGAGACACGAAGTCCCTCTTTTAGGACTGAGAACTAATACCTACCTTACACACTCAGATTGACACCATTCATGTAAGGTAACGATTATTTTTCTCAGCGCTCAGTCTTTCTAATGCACAAAACATACGTGAAGCTCTGTGGTGTCTTGAAATTTATTAGCTCCAATCACCCACTGCTCCGCATTTTCGGGTTTCATAATTTAAGAATCAAGGCGTATCATTTCCGATAAGAACTTCTAAATGACAGAAGGAGTTTGCGGCCGATCATGACCCATGTAGAGATCACATTACCGGGCATGCCTGGGGTTTGAGCCTGATCATTTCGTGGCTTGAATGTCCATCACGGGAAAAAAGGCCTCCCGAGTCCTCTCAACTTCACTTTTAGTTAATTAAAAATGAATGCAAGACTACTGGCACTTCTGTTTGAAAATTTCGGATATCAGGGATATTATGCATCTCATAGGACAATACTATTTTATCACGAGTTTCATTCGAATGCAATATTACATGAGGAAGCCTTGTGAAGTTTGGTGTTTCGACGACTGCCTCCGAGCGTATGTAAAAGTGCTTAGGAACTTTTCACCCAGGACTTTTCTCACAATAATTCATTCAGGAGACAACTTTCAACACTCTGGATGCAACACTTAAACGGAAATCAACTGCACGACCTTGCCGCTACTCTCGCCCGGTGAATTGCAACAGTCGTAATCAGCCGCTCGGCTAACCGTGACCTTCAATTTCACTGTTACCGCAAGTCAGCAGAACTTATCTTCATTTCGTCCGCTGGATGTGAAGTTGAAACCGCTCATAAGACGCGCAAGTGCTGCTGATCTCTGTGGCCTTTCGTATCGTAATTGCAATCATACGCTAATATTTTGAAGAAATGAGCACCCGGCGATAGTAAACCAAGGAATTATAGTGCGGTGTACGAGATTCACTGAATGTAAACAGCTTGGGGTCAAGCAAAGAACCTGCTCCATGTCCCGAACATCAGACAATGTTTTCTTTGTTGAATACATTAAGGTACAGGAACACAGGTACCCTACCATACCTAGGTATCAGTGAGATCCCCACCAGTACACCTTACCCCAGCATACCAGTAGAACAACAGGTATGGCTACGGATAACAACGAATAACACTTAAATAACGAATAAAACGGTTGTTGTAAAAATTATCATCTTGATACACCTAATTGCAAATAATGAACCATCCGTATCTTCAGTGGGTTGGTACCTACTCCTAAAACAACTCTTCAGCAGAAACCCCGTTGTCTACTTCATACGACATTCATCGCGCCAATTGATTTGGAAAGGAACAGTTCCTACGTCACTGCTTCGCTACCAAGAAGAAATTTCCAACTGAAAGCAGGCACATAACAGTGGTTTTCACAGATCCTCTATTTGGCTTTGAGACCAACAAGGCGAAATGGCCAAGAGCGGGAAACGGATACCCATGGACACAGCTACCTCTGGGAAGGATTTGGGAGAGTAGGTAGCTTGTTTACCTGACTCCCATCAGAAAACTGAACCTGCAGACACCAACAGACACCCAAATGAAAGCTTTTCCCACAAATATTGCCTATAACATAACCAAGACATTCATGATGTGAGGATTTTATCAAATGTACAAACGTTTAATTATTAGTTTCGGTTTATTATTTTCAATAATGAACTTTGGAATCGGACATGCAAACAACTCCCCTGAAAATTTCACGCTTTGCGATACGAATATCGAATAAACATATTTTTTCCTTACGCCGTCCGCGGCTTTTTCCTTAGTTCCCATGAACCAAAATTCATGAAATTTGGTACATGGGTCCCGTTTGGGTTCTATTTGGTTCTCAAAACTAGGCGTTACTATCATTCAACTCTAAGGGGTGAAAAATAGGGGTTGAAATATCCAGATTATCCCTATCTCGGAAAATTTTATTTTGAGGCGTGGGTTTTGTCGCATTTTTAAATAGGTCGATTTTTTTCTGAATTTTTGAGACCATCTGGAGCATTCTACGATGTCGCTATAAAATTTTCTGTGAAATTTGCCCTAAAGAGCAGCGTGCGAACAGGCATGAAGCTGGGTTGAGAGGGCACATCACTTGTCTCTCGACCAGGTGGCTGCCGTAGCGGAGAGGTCTAGGCGTCGGACTCTTACACTTAAAATTAGAGGTTCGAATCCCGGTTCCTGGACCGAATATTTTTCACTTCACACCAACAATATTTTCCTTCAGAACTACATTTGTGTTTCTTATTGCCATTTTAGCTACTGCTTGAACATTCAACGCATGACATTAATTTGTAGTGGCGAATAGGTACTATACTATGGAGGGGCTGTGCTCTATACGGAAGCGTTATCTATACAGAGAGCTGTGATCTGTAACAGAAGGGTGTTCTACACAAAATAATAAACCGTTGTGTAGAGATTTTCTTCTAAATCTTTGTGAAGAAATATAAGTAGGTTTGAATGTGAAATTTGAATGGATATTTATATTTTCATGAGTGAATTCCTGCCGCCGAATGTATAGAGTATGTCATATATTTGCAAAATCTTACTACTGTACATGGATAGTTAGAACCCAAATCAAGCTTTTACACAAACCCCAAGATATTACAGTCGAGTCGTGCAGTCGAACGATACATAGGTCCTAACGCGTCACGGAAGACCTCGTTTCCGCCTGGAGATAAGCCTCAAAAGCAGAACGACCCGTCGTAGGGGTTTTTGCTGTAATCATTCCCAAGAGCACAACATATCACCTGGAGGCAAGGCCGACTACCTGAAGTAGGCCAATATCATTTGAGCCCAGGAAATGTTCAGATATCACATCGGCCCTATCGGTATCGGTTCTGTATCTACTCCAGCAAGCGTCTTTAAGGGAATGTGATCGTTCTGAAAACCGGACGCACGGATGACGGTGACAGTTGTATAATGAGAGTGGGGAGGCGAATTATGGCGACCAATAAGAAATCAGACAGGTTCCTGTGACTTGAATGGGATAGGTACAGGCAAGAAGCCTGCTTAATCTGCATGAAAACTTCTCTTCGTTCCTCAACAAGTGGATGGATACCTTCCAAACTGGCATTACTGACTGGTAGGTACCTCCTACACCAGAAACCACCTGCTGTTTCTCTTCCGCTATGTTCCCGGTTCAAACAACGGAACAATCCTGCGATACCTCAAATGGAAGACCAAATTCATGTTCACATTGCATTTCGTTGTACATGGCATATTAAAGCAGCAGTTGAAGCCCTCCAGAGTGAACGTTATAATCCACACATGAAATATTCATGGAACCGAAGTCGATCAATAAATTATTGGTTTAGAGGCCTAAAATTACCATCTTCGGATGCAAGAGGACGTGGAAATCGATATCAAAATGAATTCTACCTGTCAGGCCGTCAGTATAACAAGCTAGTGCAATAACCTACAGAGACTGAGTGGTGGTGGGGGGGGGGGGGGGGCTGGGGCTGGTTGGAAGCGTTCGCCTGGGGACGATTGATTCATAACAGGCTGACCGGATCGATACGGAATAACATTAATAAACGATCACTTCTGGTTGGTTATGACGCGTATTAGTGTCATCCTCGGTTATTGTTTCATAATATTGTTAGTTGAACAATCAGCTAAGGACTAGGCTGCCTGCGGTCATTGAATTAACCTATTATTGACATTGACTGAATAAAAAAGTTCACTGAATGGTGAGAACAGGTGTGGATTTTCTATAACACACATAAAGGTTCCATAAAATATCAAATAAGCGGAGTCTGACAAAATTGGGAAGGGTGAACATTAATTTGAAATTATCATCGAATGACGATGCAAACATCCCGCCACTCAATCCCGCTCAATCCCACTCCCTGGGGACATGAGCTTTACCTGAATTTCAAAAAATGTTTCGTGCTAAATTAATGAAAATCGCAAGTTAAAACCTGCAAAGTCCTTGTCACATGGGTTTATTATTCTACTGGACATACCTACAGAAATGTTGGCTGTTCATTTATTGTTTCGTTCATGTGCAATAATTGAAACAGCTATTTTTTATGCCAATTTTGGCCCCAAAAATTCGAGTTAGGCTCCTATTTTCGACAAATTACCTTTGATCATTGATAATGCCAATTAACGTCTTGATTCACCTGCCAGTACTACTTCTCGTGTTATTATACAAATTTACGGTGATTTCAGACAATTTCCAAGGTTTTTGACTCATAAAAAATGAATTTCGGGAGCTGAACCTTCGTTACAACCTCATTCCTCACTCTTTGGTCAAAATCAGCTTCATATTCGGTCTTCTCGCCCTAAAAAACATGGAAAACGAAACCTCACAAGCTCGTGTTACTAAAACACCAAAACCCTATTTTTACATCCATTTTTCACCCATAACACCACTGGGTATATTCCGATCGGGATGCAAAGTTTCGGGACACAACTAGGGCCCAAATAGAGCACGTGAAAGAATGAATTTTTTAGACCGAAAATAAAGGTAGATATGGATGATACAGCGTACGGACATCGCATTTTTGGAATCTACGCACCTAGAAAATGTCAAAAGAAAGAATTCTGCGAGGTGTTCGACAAATTTGGAATTTTGGAATTTGAGGGAGTTCAAAGTTTTTGCTGAGCGAATACATATTTGCATTATTCAAAGAATAATAAACCAAAAGTAGCAGCCGGAGATGCTGAATGTTTCTGAGGTTAAAACAAAACTCCAACTCAGTTTTTGATAGTTTCAAAATTACAACTCAAGTCTTGATATTTTTCGCCTTAGTAATCATGCCTATTTTCGGAATGGGAAACATCAATGATGATACGGTGTACAAAACGCTGTAATTAAATTAATGTAAAATTAATGTAAGATAGGAAAGTAGCAATTTTTATGTTTATGTTGATTACATAGCATTTTATTTTTGATGTTCTCTTTCTAACTGAATTCCCCCACTCAGCACGGAACTGCGTTCCATGAAGTGGGGGAACTACGTTCCACTACTAAGGAATCACATGTGCTGCTTATTTAATTTACTGCGCAACTCTTTGTTGTTGTAACTTCATTTTTCGAGGACTAAATTTCATTTTTATTTAATTTTTTTTTTTCATTTTATGGTCAATCAACTTCTACCACCGCTGGGCCAAACATAGCACAGCTCGGCACAACATAGCTACCTCTTATTCATACCGTTACATCAAGTAGCACCTATTTGTATTATACAATACAATACAGTCCTTAACTAGTAAAATGTATGGTACCTACACATGATATCTTATTCCAGTGACATTCATCGGGACTATCTAACGTCCAGGCGGCTAAAATAATTTACGAGAAAATTGACTGGGGAGAATGACAATACAATGGGCCAAAGTGGGAATGGATTTCACGTTAGCGTTTTTCATGTGCTCCTATTGCAGCAGTCCTAATTGAATCAAGGCGGACCCGATTTTTTGGACCACGACCACACTGCATTCTCAGTAAATTTGAAAAATTTTGTTGGATAATCGGTTATGGTTGGTAGGAGGATTGGAGGACCATCGATGTGGAGAACGCAAGACCAAATCGATTGGACGGCGTCAAAAAAATGGAAACCTGTTCAAAAGTGGCCACCAGGTATCCCGCTACGCTCGTAAACTTGGAAGGAGCCACATATACAAATTTAAGATACCGACATGTTTGAGCTGCTAACCTCAAGGGTTTCGTCATAAGGGGAATTGTTTACAATTTTCAACTAAAATCAAGCAGGGTTCAAACCACTGAGCACACCAGGAGCTTGGTCTGGAGAAACAAAGGCAACGCGCCAAGCATTCCGGAGTGATTCAGTGCATTTTGAAATGTCATAACCTCATAACAGTCACTAACGCGTTCAGGATGTTTTCAATGTCATCTGATCTCACAAGGTTGCAGCACCACTAAACATCGCAACGGTCCATGTGATTATTATAATGTGAACAGACCTTCAGTTGCACAACTTGGGAGATCGCAAGTGTGCAGGCTTGGATTCCGATTTATATTATGGAGTAATTAACCGCAAACGGTTTCCAAATTTGTTTTATACATAATCGGTTAGCTCGCTCAAACATTATTATCTTCTAGAAATTACTCATAATAAGCGAAGGCGAGGCTTGAAACAAGTTTTTGCAGCCACTTGGTTAATGGTCTTTGAAAGTTGGATTAGGCAGCTCGATATCGCACCTTACAGTAGGTACCTAATTTTTCTATTACGACTCCCTCACACGATCTAATTGGCATGTTCTGGTGTTACTTCAAGCATTTATAAATAATAACACATAACTACGGATGGGTGGTTCACGCTACCACACAGCCACAGATGGTTTTTACTAGACTTGCTCATAGAATAAAGAGTTCGCATGAGCTTTTATTGACCTAAAAATTATATCGCCCAAACTGCCACAGCTTTCCCTCCGACCGAAGTGTTTGTTCTGTCAATATTTTAACGATGATTACATTGACATCTCAAGTGGTTGCCGGCCCACTCTCAATGACTCTCGAAGTTCAGATGACCCAATAAAAGGTATAAACTCATCAATTCATTGTCTGAAGTATGCCACACCGTAGGTTCTGGAAGGAAAACAACCGAAAGAAAAAGAAGAAGGGGAAACAAACATCTAAAAATTGGCTTCCTCGGCGGAATTTATTAAAGCCAATAGGTGAATACTCAGTAATATTATGTAGCTCATTTTTTCGAACTACTGTAATTTTAAATATTAAAAGGGATTTAAAAATATCACCTACCGATACATAAATTGGTCTAACAACTTTTTATTTGTTGAGCAGTGCTGAGATGAGTGCTGGGGGTCCTTTTGAAACCGAATTTCGGTTTATTATTTTCGCTGACGGACCTTTGGATTCGAGCACGAAAAAACTCAAAATTTGACGGTTTCAAGGTACGTGGAATCCGAAAATGGAATTAAAAAATGTCTGTCCGTCCGCCGTACTTCGCACTTTCCTTAATTAAGTACCATGAATCAAAATTAATGAAATTTGGTTTGTAGGTCTAATTTGAGGTCTAGCTGTCGGCGAACCTTGGCGTTACTGTCAGTCATCTCTAAGGGGTGAAAAATAGGGGCTGACATTTTCAGAACGCCCTAGCTCGACAATTTTCAGTAGAAGGGAATGATTTTTTTACATTTTTAAATTGATCTCGAACTACAGAATTTTTCGAGACTACACGGAGCATTTTATGACCAGCCGTTTATTTGTACCGAAAAGCATAGTCAACACGATCGAGAATGAAACGGTATAAATCCGGCCCAGATATCACTGCTAGGGAACATCTGATTACAATCATGGATGGCTGTTTGAAGCAAGTTGGTTGTTCTGTGTTAATTTCATCTGATTTTCTCTTTTGGATTTTGTTGATAGGTACTTTTGGAAACTGAACAAAAGTTATGCTTCATGAATACAAGTAAATTATTATACAACGGTTTATTATATACCTTATGCTTCAGGAATAACAGCAAATAATTAATCATTGAATTATTAAATCCCGCGCACTTTTATGAAACTGTAATTCCCGGCTGGCTCCAGTACTCCATTTAGGGCTTTCCTGAGGAGCTGGAGGGTATTGACCACTGAAAACAGTGATTTACGCACCGTTGTGTAATAATTGTTTCAAGATGAGAATGTATTCTTAGGAGTTTTCGCTTGTAATAGATACCAACTTGTAGCAAAAACTTAATAGTGAACAACTGGTTGCTCTGTGGATAGTTCAACGTCTGAAATGAGAGGTATGTGACTACGCGCCATGTTGAGGGTTGCTACCTGGGAGTGGATATGTTGATAAGAGCCGTGGCCCTCCTCGACATGAACGACAGGTAGTAGACGAATTGTGGTTCCCTGTCTGAAAAGCGCCTATTAGGTGTGTGTAACTACTGTGGTGTGGCGTGGATGAGGCGCACCAAGAGAGGATCCTCTGAAAGGAGCCGAAGAAAATATCTTGATTATACTCTGAGCTTGAAAACGTCTCTCCAGACAGTGCAGGTATCGGGGCCTTGTGGATCTTCAACTTCTACCTGAACTATGAGGCACGCAATGACACTGACACTCCTCCAAAGGAACCAGTGCACCCCGCCTTCGTTCAAAGCATTCTGTACAAAACGCGCTTGGCGGGTTACCTCGCCTTGACCAGGTTCGGTAAAGCCTATTTCAAAGGAGCCACCGCACTCATTGTCGTGTTGACCTATTAGGTGCACTGTCAGCCGCCTATAACACCGATTTCAATGAGATAACGACATCCGAAGTCGTGCCGTTTCAAAAAACACCGCAGGGGTTCATTTGGTTAAAATTCACTTTGAATAATACGCGCCCACCACAAACAAAAGGCGTCCTCTCTCGACTAAATTAAAGTCCCATATGTTGTTAGGCCATTTCTCTTCAAATATCATTTTACCCCTAAAGATAACTGAAGTAAAATACCTAAATACATATATTGCCTGATGAAAAATGTGCGTTTATCCGAGGGAAAGGGAAATGCAAAAGAAGTCTGCACCCCAAATGCAATAGATCGAGGAACGAAGTTGAATGATCTAACTCTGACGAATCCACCGAGTTCTCAATGAAAACGATCGTTAAGGTGGTGACTGATGCCGAGGCCAATCAAAGACAATCATGGAAATCGAGGCTGAAATCCTTTAAACCTTTTAGACGGGAGAAACCTGCCATCGTGAAGAGATAGCGGTTTTTTTTCTCCAAGCCGATTCGCGGTATTTGAAACACGTCATCCGGTGAGAAACAGCCAAGATCCATTTACCTGAGGGACGTCCCCTTTGATTTATTTTGAAGAATAAGAGAGAATTTGGGTTTAAGGACACACGGTGTAAGTATGTTACTGCACCAACATCAGTGTTGAGGTCCAACGATAACCGAAGGGTTTCACAAAGTCCTTGAGAAGTTGCTCACAAAAAGAATCGAGTCTAACAAACGCTGCAAATTAATACACAACGGTTTTTTTTAACTGGGAGCCTATTTTTTGACAAAAGAGATATTTACATTATCCATGGCAGGGATATTAAGTAACTTCTAGAGATATCCAGTTAGGCCTTCCTTAATCATCTACCACATCGGGTTGAAATTTTCAGAATGCCACAGCTCGAAAACGTTCGATAGGAAGGTACGGTTTTTTTGTTTACGTTTTGGTTTATTATTTTCAATAATGAACCATTGGAATCGAGCATGGAAAAAAAAATTCTTACCCCCCTCAAAATTTGATGGTTTACGTTTCAAGGTATGTAGAATCCAAAACTGCAATAAAAATATTTCTGTCTGTCCGCCGTACGCCGTACGGGCCACTTTTCTTAGTTACCATGAAAGAAAATTGATGAAATTCGGGTTATAGGTTCCGTTCGGGGTCTAGTTGGTCCTCGAAGCTCGACGTTACTGTCAGTCATCTCTAAGGGGTTCAAAATAGGGGTTGAAGTTTTCAAAACGCCTATACCATTTTTTTACGTGAATATTTTTACGGTTTTAAATAGTTCTTGAACTTGCGAGTTTTTTAAGACCATCCGGAGCGTCGTACGTCCAGCCGTTCGTTCACAGTAAGGCCCCGAAGTTTGCACCGACAGGCATTTTCGACTCCAGTGTGAATGAGGCCCCAATTGCGGGTTCTATAATTTTGGCAGGGGTACTTTTGAAGTTAGGTGGGTATGGAATATTATCGTGTGTTTATTTTTATGAAAAGTTATGAAATAAATTAGTTTTTTGTTTCATTGAGACTTTTTGGTATGCTGATAATTGGGTTGTTATGCATATTTCAGATTGATATGAAATCCTTGATTGCTTATTCTTCGGTGGCTCATATAGGAATGGTTATTAGAGGTATTATATCTATAAATATATTTGGTCTAGTAGGTTCTCTTGTTTTAATAATTGGTCATGGATTATGCTCTTCTGGTATATTTTGTTTGGCAAATATTGTATATGAGCGGACTTCTTCACGAAGAATTCTTATTAATAAGGGTATATTGACCTTGATGCCTTCAATGTGTTTATTTTGGTTTGTTTTGATGGTTAATAATATGGCCAGTCCTCCATCAATGAATTTATTGGGTGAAATTATGTTGATTAATGGCATCATATCTTGATGTCCATTTTCTTTTATTTATTTGATATTAGCCTCTTTTGTATACAATTCAAACCAAATAATGTCGTAACCAGAGACGCGCCCACAATAGGAAATTTGGCGGAGATGAAATCATTGGTAGGGATCACCTGATTATATTGGCGGAGTATGAAGTCGAGTTGGTTGTTCTGTGATATTATTTCATTTGAAAAATGATGGCTCTTTTGGAGTTTGTTGGTAGGTAGTGAAACTTGAACAAACGTTGAAGTATTATTGATGGGTAAATTATTACTACGGTAAATCATTACTCAACGGTAAATTATTACACAACGGTTCATTATACCATCTACGTAGAAGGGGCTGGAGTTGGTTGGTAGGTACTTTTGCAACTTTTTTCACTCCTCATCAACAATTTCTTTTCAGAACTTCATTATGTGTGTTTCTTTTTGTTAGGTACTGTTTGTCATCGGCAGAATTATTTTAGCAACATTTAACTCGTGATTTAGGTAGGTACCTAGTAACGAGTACGGGGTTAGGTACTAACCTACGGAGGGTCTGCGATCTACATAATATGTATAGAATAGTACATATCATAATATATAGACGGGTTATCTATACATAGAGCTGTGATCTGTAACGGAAGGGTATTCTATACAAAATAATAAACCGTTGTGCAGGGATTTGCAGCGTTTTTAAATTGATCTTGAACTAAAGAATTTTTTCAGACCAGCCGTTCGCTTGCGTCGAAAGCTTCAACCTGATCGTGAATGCAAGGGTATAAATCCGGTCCAGATATCATTGCTAGGGAGCACCTAATTATAATCACAGATGGCTGTATGAAGTCGAGTTGAATAACAACATTTGTTGAATAATAACAAACAACACTAACGATTGAATCCCGCGCATTTTGATGAAGCTGTAATACCCAGGCCGGCTCCAGAACTCAATTAAGACTTTCCTGGGAGGAGCACGAGGGCAGGCATTGAACACAGATTTTAACTTGAACAAACGTTATGCTTCATGAATAATAACAGATAATGAATGACGGAATTCTTGATTCCACCGCATATTTATGAAATTTGATTGCCCGGCCTGCTCCAATTCTCGATTTAGTGCTTTCTTGTGATGGGGGGGATAGGTATTGACCACAGAAAACAGTCATCTAAAAAGAACGGGCATCTGTACGAGTAAATGATAGACTGGTGTGTAATAATTTGCAGCGTTTTGTAAGTAAGGGTGGTTTACAGTAGAGTGGGTACAAAAAGTTTCATTTGAATGTCAGACGGGTGCAAGTTTCTCACTGACGAGTCATGTGAAATTAATTCACCAAAAATGAGACTTCCACCAATGACGGTCTTCCTCCAAAGTTACAACTTCTCTATCCTGATAACCTGAAACAAGCTCGAAGCATACTTTGGTCAATGAAATAACATTCGACTGAACAGGCAGTTTCCCGAGACCGTCTCGAAACGGGTGTTTATTACGGGTTCTCGAGTTAGACTAAACTGTTGGCTCGGAACATGAGAACATGACTAAAATGATGACGAAACAAAATTAGGTTTTCATTCCGAAGAGGCTGTTTTATGATGTTTTACTGGACAAGAGAAACTTTCATAGGATGGACTGGTTGAGAGTTAACAAGGTTACTAGGTAGATTTATTTATATAATATTATGTAACGTGAATATGTTAGTACTGATGAGCTAATCATAGATGCAATACATGCACCATTATGAATATACGTAGCTAATTTGATTATGAAATTTCAGAGGAAGTTGAGGATGTCATGAAGGAAACGAGCTTCGTTACTCAAATTGAAATGACACTGAATTAGTCGCGTTAGCTGGCGCTCGAGAGACCTGACTGGGAGCAAAACCGAAGTTCCGCATGATGAAAAAGCCACTTGGGTACCATTGACAACGAGAAGTACCGACCCATGACTTCTGTTTATTATGGCTCTTTTGGATGGCTCTTTCCATTCTAAACATTTTGAAACTAACCGCACTCTCGTACGACGAATAGTGGTTTTGGGTTATTATTTATTTTCAATAATGAACCTTTGTAATCGAGCATGAAAAATAAAAATAAAAATGTACCCCCCCCCCCCTCAAAATTTGATGTTTACCGTTTCGAAGTACGTAGAATACGAAAATGGAATAACAAAATTTCTGCCCGTCCGCTGTATTTCGCAGTTTCCCTAGTTACCATGAACCAAAACTAGCCCTAGTCTAGCTGGGCCGCGAAGTTCGGCGTGACTGTCAGTCATCTTTAAGGGGTGAAAAATAAGAGTTGAAATTTTCAGAACGCCACAGCTCGAAAACGTTTAATAGAAGGGTATGGTTTTTTTTACGTTTTGGTTTATTATTTTCAATAATGAACCATTGGAATCGAGCATGAAAAAAAAAATTCTTACCCCCCCCTCAAAATTTGATGGTTTACGTTTCAAGATATGTAGAATCCAAAACTGCAATAAAAATATTTTTGTCTGTCCGCAGTACGCCGTACGCCGTACGCCGTACGGGCCACTTTTCTTAGTTACCATGAAAAAAAATTGATGAAATTCGGGTTATAGGTTCCGTTCGGCGTCTAGTTGGTCCTCGAAGCTCGACGTTACTGTGAGTCATCTCTAAGGGGTTCAAAATAGGGGTTGAAATTTTCAAAACGCCTATACAATTTTTTTACGTAAATATTTTTACGGTTTTAAATAGTTCTTGAACTTGCGAGTTTTTTAAGACCATCCGGAGCATCGTACGTCCAGCCGTTCGTTCACAGTAAGGCCCCGAAGTTTGCACCGACAGGCATTTTCGACTCCAGTGTGAATGAAATTGTATACAATTCAAACCAAATCTCGTAACCAGAGACGCGCCCACAATAGGAATTTGTGAATACGGCCAATCATTGGTAGGGATCACCTGATTATATTGGCGGAGTATGAAGTCGAGTTGGTTGTTCTGTGATATTATTTAATTTGAAAAATGATGGCTCTTTTGGAGTTTGTTGGTAGGTAGTGAAACTTGGACAAACGTTGAGGTATTATTGATGGGTAAATTATTACTACGGTAAATCATTACTCAACGGTAAATTATTACACAACGGTTCATTATACCATCTACGTAGAAGGGGCTGGAGTTGGTTGGTAGGTACTTTTGCAACTTTTTTCACTCCTCATAACAATTTCTTTTCAGAACTTCATTATGTGTGTTTCTTTTTGTTAGGTACTGTTTGTCATCGGCAGAATTATTTTAGCAACATTTAACTCGTGATTTAGGTAGGTACCTAGTAACGAGTACGGGGTTAGGTACTAACCTACGGATGGTTTGCGATCTACATAATATGTATATAATAGAATAGTACATATCATATTATATAGACGGGTTATCTATACATAGAGCTGTGATCTGTAACAGAAGGGTATTCTATACAAAATAATAAACCGTTGTGCAGGGATTTGCAGCGTTTTAAATTGATCTTGAACTAAATAATTTTTTCAGACCACCCGAATCATTTTACGACCAGCCGTTCGTTGCATCGACAGCTTCGTCAGCATGATCGTGAATGAAACTGTTTGTCCGGCCAAGATATCATCACTAGGGAACACCTGATTATAATCACGGATGGCTGTATGAAGTCGAGTAGGTTGTTCTGTGATAATTATTATTTCATTTGAAGAATGATGGCCCTTTGGGCTCTTTTGGATGGCTCTTTCATTACCCTCATTCATTCATGAATAACAACAAATAATAACTAATGATTGACTTATTGAATCCTGCGCATTTTTATGTAACTGTAATTGCCGGGCCGGCTCCAGTACCTACTCGATTTAGAGCTTTCCTGGGGGGGAGTTTGAGGGAGGTATTGACCACAGAAAACGGCGATCTACGCTGAAGGTGCATCTATACAGGTAAATAATAAACCGTTGTGTAATGATTTGCAGCTTTCTTCATGTGGGATCATTGAAGTCACGGAATTAAGATAATCCTACATTTACAAGACTCGCTTTCTCCCTCCGTTCCTTATATTGCAACTTTTTGGAAAGCTCTCACAGAGATCAATCTACCAGGTAATAATAAAACAACCTGGGATACAGGATTACCCCCATTTGAAATTCCCCTGTGGCATAGGAAACATGACATGATCAACTAGGCGATTGCTTGATTCTTTTACTAGAAACTTGACTTTCCGAAGATAATCATTACCAGACACGATGAAACAGCCCCTGTTGCGAAACCCATAATGTGTATTGCAATATCCCCACAATAAAAAGTAAGGTCAAGGACGTTCAGTCTGTGATAGATAACGGCAACGATACGGTAACGATATATCGTGATCGCGACACGAATGGTGTTTTATCTGGTACCGAGAAACCTCGATTCGGTTAGTTACCTACCCATTAATTATGCAATGATTAGGGAACAATACTAATATTAATATACATCTCTAAATAAAATATGTATGTTATTCAGTCTTTAGACTTCCAACTATAGTCTTGGCTCAAACTATCAGGCTAGCTGTTTTGTCAACATAATACAATACTCATTGAACCCTGGACGGGTCATTGACCTTAGGCTCATAAACCAACATATGTTTAGATCTTGTATTATGTATATAGACTCTCTAAAAATCATTATATTTGTTGTATAAAGTATTTGCTGAATAAAAAAATTGAAATTGAAAATTGAAATTGAAATATTCGGGAAGGGCAGGTAAAGTGACGTTATAACTGTGATGTAGGGTCCATCTCATCACTTCATCCACTCATTGGCAGTTTCCCGCCTCCATTGCATAATTTTGTACCTACCACTGTTATTTACTAACAGAAATACGCATGTACGAGTTACTTAAAATTGTACATTTTAAAATAATTTACAGTTTAATTGATAACGCTTATTTTGTGGCGAGCATGCCCGGAATCGTACCTACTATTCCAGATATTCTCATCATATTATAAGCATTATTAAACTGTCGAATAATTATTATTTTAAAATGCACAGTTTTAAGTAATACAGTCGTACATACGCATTGTAGTTGGAAGTCTATAGATGCATATGTAGAAGATGTATCATAACAGATGGAAGAGTTCTATATCATTCACATTGCCTATTTTCAGAGTAGGTAGGTACTTATACCCCAATAAATAAATCAAATACAAAATTCTGACTTATTCAAATTCGGTAACATCCCAGGGAGATTTTTGATGAAAATTCGATAAAGTTTACTCAAACCACTAGGGACCTAAGGTATAATGAAAACGCAAGTAATATAAATTATGGGGGGGGGGGGGGGAGAGTAATTTTTTTAAAGAACCAAAATATTGTGATCTTCAAAATGTCATCAAAATCAGTTCAGTCGTTTTCAAGTTTCATTTCTGCGTGTGCGCAGAGAGAAGTTACAGTCAGTTACAACTCGTCTGTCTCGCTAAAGCATCAGCGGATATGCTGCTCTGTACACCTTTTCATAATTAAATAAACCCCAATTATTTGGAAGAACCTGTACAAGTTTGAGTACATTTAGGTGGGCAGCAGCAACACGTGGAACCCCAACAGAAAAATCCCATTCGAGTGACTAACTCTGAGAAGTGCCCGTTTTTTCACCTTTCCGTTTTAAAAAAATGATGAATGAATACTTAATGCGTAGGTAATTTAGGGGGAAGTGAGGGGCATTAACGGGCGTATTCTCAAAGCATGACCGCATGCGCTGTCGCCAAAGGATTTCCATCAAAAGGAACTACGGCATTGAAGTCAGAAGATGTCCTTGGAGCTGGCGACTTGCAACATTCAATATTTCGTGGCAGAACGCATTCCTCCCATTTGATACTTTTTTTGTCCTTTTTCTCTTCTTGATGATGAAATGTTCAACAAAGGAAAGATATGGTTCCATATCGCTCTAGGTCAGTGGGGCGGCGATTATCAGCTGATGACGGCGATAAGCACAGTAGGTATCTATCAGGTGACAAAATTCTCTATATTTGACTACCTTCAAGAGACATCCTTTTCACTGCACAAATAAAATCTGTAGAGGAGGGTTCTGAGCGTGCGCGCACCATCGTTGATGCCCTTATACTAATTTAAACATGATTTTATGTAAAATATAATTAAACATTTTTTTAATAAAAAATCTATTTTGATAAAATCGTTATTGTTTTTATATTTTTCAGAAACACAAAATTTTCTTTGTATTTCCCGCTTTTATTTTGTAGAGGAGCAACCACATAATGTCTGTGAAATATAGATCCGGCTTGTTAAAAATTTGAATAAAATATGGAGAATGTGTATGTACCTACTTATTGTAAAGTTCGAGGGCAGGTACCTACTCGTTTTCAGTCCACTGGAATTCAACTGATCCAATTTGAGTCAAACTATGGTTAGAATACCTAGGCACAAGATACAATGAATATTCAAGTTTTATACCTTGGAATGCCTGGAGAATTCCCTACCGCAACTCGCCCATTCATTCCACCTTGTGTAGGCACCTGTGTTACGCGTATATATTAATTACCATACACAGCACGTGGAAACGACGCTTAGATTGTACAAAAATCGGAAAATAACCGAGTAAGTTCGGAAAGTCAATAAAACAATCAGGCGATGAGTGTAAAAAAAATGGCACGATATCTATCAACTGGACCTTTTTCCTAATAAGTAGTTCGCTTAGGAACGATCAGAGCCACTGGTCTAGATTTTAGATTCGAAAACCGGTCAAATGCGAAATGAAACGCAAGCGACGAAATTTCTTCTCCGACTAAATAAGGAAAGGTAGGTGTACAAGTGATGGGATTGAAACTTGAAATTATGATGTAATAAACTGGTAAATTGAATAAGTAGGTCCTAGAAAATTATATGAAGCCCAGGATTTTTTTGGGATATACTTACATACTATTATATATTATATTAGTTTTTAAATATATCGGGTCTTACACGTAGGTTTCAACGCAAATTGGCACGATAAAAATGATCGTCATTATTAATATTCTAGCTGGGTAGGTTTTAACAATCACATTCTGGACCAGAAAATATTGACTAGACAGGAAAGAGTTGGTGGGTTTAAAATTCGGCTCGAACTGGCAAATGGTCGATACGTAGGTAAATACCTACCCTTCTCGATGAAGGTTATTCACGTGCTTACCACCGATCAGAATGATTCGCCTTGGGAGTTTAAAAACGCTGCTAAGTCCTTGTCACATGGGCTTATTATTCTATTGGACATACCTAAACAAAATCCGGAAATACATTTATTGTTTCTTTCATGTGAAATTATTGAAATAGCTATTGTTGATGGTTTCCACCAATTTTGGCCCCCAAAAACACGAAATAAGCTCCTATTTTTGACAGATTATCTTTGACCATTGATAGTCTCATTTAATTGTCTTGATTCACCTGTTGAAACTACTTCTAGTGTTATTATACAAGTTTATGGTAATTTCAGACAATTTCCCAGGTTTTTGACCTTCGTTACAACCTCAATTCTCACTTTTTGGTCAAAATCAACTTCATATTCGGTTTTCTTGCCCTAAAAAACATGGAAAACGAAACCTCACAAGCTCATGTCACTGAAACAACCAAAACCCCATTCCCCCCCCCCCCCTCCCCACCCATTTTCACCCCCTTGGATATATTCCGATTGGGATGCAAAGTTTCGGGACACATCTGGGGCCCAAATGGAGCATGTGTGCGAATGAATTTTAGACCGAAATTGAAGGAAACATTGCATTTTTGGCGGACGGACACTGCATTTTTGGATTCTACCTTGAAACGTAAAAGAAAAAAATGTGGGGGAGGGTGTTTTAAACATTTTTTTGCTGAGCGAATATATAGGTGTATTATTCATAGAATAATAAACAAAAAACCGGCTGCGACACACCAAACCACAAACGAAGCCCACGATAACCACTTTCAGGTAGAGCATTTATTATGCGTTTTTGAAAGGTAGAAGGCGGACCTTGTGTAATAAACTTTTTGTGGCATGTTGTAGAATGGCTCGTTTCATTTTCTGTATTTTGATAATCAAGTACGCTGTTGTGTGATCTACTGCTGATGACTTACCTTGTTGAGGTTGGGGTTGGTGAGGTGGTCGATCCCACTGAGTGTTGCCGGTGGCTTAGGCATGACGGCTCCGTAAGTGCGTTTGGCTCCCCACTGTGACAAGACGTTACTACCGCTGCCGAACAGCTGACCGTGCGGAGCACCTGCGCAAAGAGTATAGTTGAGTCTCCCCACTCTCCAAACGGCTCCCTGTCGGACGGGGGAAACGTGGAAACGGCCTGAACGCCGATGTGACGGAGGGTTCGGAGGACGAGGGAGGAGGTTGGGATCGGGAGTGTCAACCGTCACATACAGCATACACGAGACACTGCATGATTCTGACGTACAATACGAATCAGATCATCCGGTGTCATCTCTTCGATAACAAAGTGCAAGGCTGCGGTATAGGTACGGAGTTTGAGTCAGGTCAGGACCGGGGGGCCATTCCTAAAGACTTTCACTCTTCACTCTGCACTCTTCAAATCCACACTCTGCACTTTGCGAACGAATTTCCGTTCCTCAAGAACGCTCTTGTTATGAAGAGCAAGAGTGAAATGCAAAGTGTAGAACTGCAGAGTTTTACCCTGTTTTGAACAGTTCCGTTCCTAAAGGTTATCTTTCGCAAAGTGCATGATTGTGACGTATACGAATCAGATCACCCGGTGTCATCTGTTCGATAACAAAGTGCAAGGTTGCGGTAAGGAGTTTGAGAGTCAGGTCAGGACCAGGGGTCCGTTCCTGAAGACTTTCACTCTTCACTCTGCACTCTTCAAATCCACACTCTGCACTTTGCGAACGAATTTCCGTTCCTCAAGAACGCTCTTGTTATGAAGAGCAAGAGTGAAATGCAAAGTGTAGAACTGCAGAGTTTTACCCTGTTTTGAACAGTTCCGTTCCTAAAGGTTATCTTTCGCAAAGTGCATGATTGTGACGTATACGAATCAGATCACCCGGTGTCATCTGTTCGATAACAAAGTGCAAGGTTGCGGTAAGGAGTTTGAGAGTCAGGTCAGGACCAGGGGTCCGTTCCTGAAGACTTTCACTCTTCACTCTGCACTCTTCAAATCCACACTCTGCACTTTGCGAACGAATTTCCGATCCTCAAGAACGCTCTTGTTATGAAGAGGAAGGGTGAAATGCAAAGTGTAGAACTGCAGAGTTTTACCCTGTTTTGAACAGTTCCGTTCCTAAAGGTTATCTTTCGCAAAGTGCATGATTGTGACGTATACGAATCAGATCACCCGGTGTCATCTGTTCGATAACAAAGTGCAAGGTTGTGGTACGGAGTTTGAGAGTCAGGTCAGGACCAGGGGTCCATTCCTGACGACTTTCACTCTTCACTCTGCACTCTTCAAATCCACACTCTGCACTTTGCGAACGAATTTCCGTTCAAGAACGCTCTTGTTATGAATAGGAAGAGTGAAATGCAAAGTGTAGAACTGCAGAGTTTTTTGTATTGTTCAGGTCACTCAACGTGAATACTTTTCCATTCTCCTCCCCCTGTTCAGTGAATATCAAAATTCCGGCGACGTAGTGCACAGCTAGACTCAAAACTGAATCATATAAGACGAGTCATATATGATAAGAACCACGCAAATGTGTTGAGAATTTATTGTGATCTGTGTATCGCATCCGGTCGATTTTTTAAAGGTTTCCCCCTCCGTTACCACCACCCCTTAAGTGAATTTTGAAATCCTGGCACAACAAGACCCAAAATTTTATTGTATAGAAAAATAACCACGCAAATCTGTTGAGATTTGTGGCCTCGGCATCGCTTGTAGTTTTAATATTCCTCAACTACCCACCTGAAGTGAATTTTGAAATTGCGCTGACGTAGCGCACATCTAGACCCAAAACTTTGTTGTACAGAAAAAGAAACACGCAAATCGGTTGAGAACTGTGGCGTGGGCATCGGATACAAAATTTGCGCTCACTGACATACACCTATGGTTTTTTCGACGGATTCAGTTTCAGAATTAAATGGTCTGAAACGCATTTGTAGTTGGCTATTTTTTTCTCTATCGAGTCCAAAATAGAAAACAATAGGGTCGCCTCTGAAGAAGCCTTTGACAGTTCTGCCAAGCTTCTAAGGGGCGTCCCTAAAAAGTCGGAAATTCCCATTCCAGCCCATTGCTAACAACCAACCCGGTATTCGTTCGGAAGGAATAATAATTATTATAAAAATACAGTCAAATTCTCTGTTGAATGAGACCGCGCGATCTATATCATTTTCATTAATTATTATTGGTGTCCTGGAGTAGACTTTTTTTGGTTCTTACTGATAATTATCAGCAGGTACTGTGAATATCACGTGGAGGGAAGTGCAAATAGCAGACTTTGTCGAAGTTTTGAAACCGTCCTAGCAAGTATTTATTTTTTCCAGGGGGAATCTTTGTTTTGGTACATCGCTGAGTTATTTTTTTTTTAGATTTACAGACAGAAATGATAACGCGAGATGAATCATCCGCCACCACAATACGGCCCAGCCGGTGGTGTCTCTCATCAGTTCTAAAACACAATAAAAGTTGATTCAGCTTTGTGATAATTATAACAATTATCATACAATATCGGTACTTTATCTCAACTGAATACATTAGGTATTTCCTAGTAGGTGTGCAATCTCGGTAGCTAGGCTGTCCGACTCACTATATTATCACACTGCACTTATAGTAGTAGGCACTTCTTCTTCTAGTTCTTATATTGTAGGCATGAACAGAACTCTCAAGTTATTTATATAAACGTAGGTAATTATATAATACGTAAAAAGGGATATGGTGAAGTACCGACCAAGTTCTTATTAATTTATTCAAAAAAGTCGAGTAGCCCAAATTTCTTCTGCGTAGTTTAATTGGAGCTTCAACGATAATGGAAGTCAATGACCGAGAGAGTAAAATATCTGTTAGTGATAAATAGACAGGGTGTTCCAGTTCCTTCTGGAGAAACTACTACTCTTCGTTTGGAACAAAAAATGCTCAGTAGACATTTTTCGAAGATATCCGACAATTTGTGTTTTTTCCAACTTTTCATTACCTACCACATGAAAACGCTAATAAATTCGAAAATATTGGGACTACAACAAATTCAATTACACCGTTTGAAAGAACGTTAAATTTCCTGTAAAATTCCTCTGTTCTCATTGGTTAGAGTTACTTAAAGTGTTGGCCAATATCAGTTGGAACATTTGAAAATTTCAAAATCTAAAACTGTGAAAAAGACTGTGCGTTCTACTGAGGTTACATAAAAATACCTACGAATTGTCAAATTTCACATAAATTTCTTCATTTGGCTTTACATTGATATACTTAGATTCAAAAATAACGTTGTAGTAGAGTTAAAATACACTGCCAAGGTGATGGAACAGGAGCTTCCTCGTCACAATCAGAGTGACCCATTATAAAATAGAACAGACTCGGAAGCAAAATAACATAACATTACATTACATAACATAACATAACATTACATTACATTACATTACGTGAAATATACATATTACATAACATTACATAACATTACATTACATTACATAACATTGCATAACATTACATGAAATATACATATTACATAACATTGCATAACATTACATGAAATATACATATTACATAACATGACGTCCATAATACATTACGTCCATCTATACATAAATAAAACAGTGTCTGTTTGTTTGTTTGTCTGTTTGTTTGTTTGTCTCGGCATCAATTGAGAACGGCTGAACGTAGAAAGTTGCGGCTGGTACCATTTGACGCAGAATTTATCTGGGAAGGTTTATGAAAAATCCGCATTTGAATCTGTCCATCCGTTGAAACGCTATGAATGAAATACTACTAAAAAACGTGTTATAATCACTTCTATGAGGACGTTTATGCTTATAATAACTTTGAACGGTTGGACGTAAATCCGATTGTAATTAGATTCTGGATTCAGCTCGACGAGTACATTCAAGTGGTACTTCAATCAGGATGTTAGTGGGAGGGGGGTACAGGTCATGAGAGGGGGGGGGGGGTCTACAGAAATTTCAAAACTACTTGACCAATTGGAGTGCAACTTTGGGAATTTGTTGTGTGAACATTGAGGAATGTTTCTAACCAGGTAGGGAGGGTTCATAGGATACGGGGGGGGGGGTTAAATATATATCATAAAACTGTTATGAGTGGGGCCTGTCCTAAAGGGGGTGTCTGTTCTACCTTTGCGAAGCGCGGGTACACAGCTAGTTATACATACATTCGCAGGGCGAACCGCTGGCTCTATCATGTTGAAATTTATATGGGACCTCAATGGGCCCTGCCCGCTTAATCCCTGAGAATTACAGTGAAATTAGGTGAAATCTTTGGTTACTACGGCTGTAACAAGGAAATTGAATCTATTTCACGCCAGCGCATGCGCAGAGCGCACCGAGGGTCCGATCATGCTGAAATTCATACTGAAATTCAATAGGCCTTGTCCAAACAACCCTTGAAAATTTGAGCGAAATTGAATCAAAATTGTGAAAGTTATGCGTGTTTGTTGAATTTAACGTTAGCGCATGCGCAGGGCGTACCGCTGGATCAATCATGTTGAAATTTGTATGGGACCTCAAGGGGCCTTATACGCACCATCCCTCGCAATTTGAGCTGAATCAATTCAAAATCGTGGAAGTTGTGGCTGTAACAAGGAAATGCGGACAGACTCACAGACTCACAGACCCACAGACCGACAGACACGGAACCAAATTTGTTCAGTAGGCTTTGAAACGCAAAATGCAAGTGGAAATTTTGATTTCTGAAGACAAAAATTTTTTGGCTCACGAAAGTGAACACAAGGCTTCCGCTGCTTCGCAGACTCGGAAGCAAAATGACAATTGAACGTTTGAAAACATGAGCAGGGGGGGGGGGGGGTTAATTAGACCTCGTAAAATATAACTAACGCTTCCTCGACTGGTTGAATAAAAATAATGCTGACAACGAATGATTAGTTCCAACATTCAACGAGAATGGACAGGGAGGTGTCACTAGAACGTGATTTTGCTTGCACAAGTATTTCTTAATAATAAATTATGAACCTCGGTTAATCATCTTATCAAACTGCAACAGAACGCTTCTCTTCCACCAGTTCAATTTAATGTGTCTCGTGGAAAGGTAGATGTTAGGCCGCTTTATTTTTCAAGCCAGGAGTACCGAGCTATGCTGCTCGTGTATGGATACTGTAACTGCAGCAGTACAATACTTGTAAAGCCTATTAGGTGAAGAAGTTGTTGTGAAATTTGACAAGTTGTAGGTTTCTTGTAACCTCAGTAGAACCAGTACAATCTTTTTCACAATTTTAAATTTTGAAATTTTCAGATGTTCCAACTGATATTGGTCAACATTTCAAGTAATTCTGACCCTTGAAAACAGAAGAATCTCACAGAAAATTTAACGTTCTTTCAAACGGTGTAATTGGATGTGTTGTAGTCTCAATATTTTCGAATTTATTAGCGTTGCTATGTGGTAAGGTAGGTAATGAACAGTTGGAAAAACACAAATTGTCGGATATCTTTAAAACGAAGAACTTTTCGGAAAATTTCTACTGCGCATTTTTTGTTTCAAATGAAGAGCACAATCGATTCCCTGAGTTTCTCCAGAAGGAACTGAGACATCCTGTATAGAAGGGTGGTCTTCTTTCGAATATTGTCAAGCAACTTTGCACAGAGAATTAGGGAAGAATTATGTACCCAGGTAAATTATTATTCTGTTCATAAATCTCGAAGTACGTTCAACATTATTTTTCATTAGATATTTTTGTGCAGGTGCATCTACAAAAAAGAACTTGTTTGTAAGTAGCTAGTAACTTGTTTATAGAAAGATGCAAATTCGAGACATAACAAAGGAAATCGATCAAAGATGTGAATGAAGTGCCAACTTGACGCATGCAAGGTAGGATTGGTTAACACTACTTGATCAAACTAAGTAGGTAACAAGAAAATGTTTGTTTCTATCGTGTCATCGCCAGTGCATTGCTAAATTACCGTGTAAGCTACTGCTGAAGCATGTGAATGAGAATTTAAATTAGGTTTTAAATGAGGACTAAATTGTGTACGACATAAAGAATATTATTAACATATACTGTGTATAAACCAAATTAACCAATTGAATTAACGAATGCACAAAAATTAAAAAAACATGAAAAATGGATGTCAAAAGTGAAATTAAAATGTGAAATCTATGGAGTAGAAACCAAAGAAATGCAAATGCCAGACAAATTCATTCTAGAAACGTATTTGATACCATACCAGTTCCATTGTCTCGTCCTCCTCCTAAACCTTGGAGAGAGCCAAGTATGGTGGTGGACTGAAATATTATTCAAAACCCCCCTTCCCGAAATAAGTTTGATTGTACAGGTAGAATTTGCAATAAATTTGGTAATTAAAATGGCCGTGATAGGTTGCATGATTGTGAATTGTGAAATTTTATATAAATAGGATAGATGGATAGCCACAGAGAACTACTCGGATTTAACTTTCCAGTTACCTACCGAAATTTTCTTTAGCGGTTGGTACGCAGTGATTTTATAAAGTGCAATAATTATAAAGATTATATTTTTCTACACAAATAACAACAAATTCTAAAATGAAATTCTGTTCCACAACTTCAACATGAATTTAAAATGCAAATCCAGGGTAAGTTTCCGTTGCCATTAAATTCAGGACGCCATATTCCCTTCTTCAGCTATTCTTGAAATATTTTGACGTTTAGATTAGAGAAACTCTCAAGTCTAAAAATTGCATAGGTAATTAGGAAAGCAATACGACAGGTGTAAATCAAAAACATTTCGTTTTTTCAGAATCAGTAACTGGAGGAAATCCGTGCATTTCCATTGACAATTATTACACCTACCTCAGAAGAATGCTGGAGATCTTTTATGACCGGGTTTCGAATTTTGGGAGGCGGGACGACGGAAACATCGTCTGCCTTTCTTTTGGTAGTGCTCTGCCCTGAGCGGCCACTGCGATTGCTGATCATTGCTGAACGATTTCCGTTGCCGGGCTGATGGTGAATTTATAAGGCGGGGGATGGGGTTTATGAGGCCCCTCAGTCACCTATAAAATGGTAGAGCTCCCTTGAGAGTTTTCTGGCATTTACACCTCAATTTGGTTCGTAATGTTCATTTTTGGAACCGCGGTGTGCGTTATTTGACAGAATAACCCTATTATAACCTTCCTTAGAGCCGGTAGGTACGACTGAATGAACCAGCGACAGTTTAAACTTATCGCAAATATTATTGTTTATACAGCTACACCAATGATGTATTTAAAGAGGTTCCTAAATTAAAAATATGGGTGTGAAAATTATCAACTAATATATTTTGGTGATTGTACTTACTCATTGTGTAGTCGTAGTAGTTACTCATTATAACACGGAGGTGTAGAACGAAAAGTACGGAATTTGAATTTATAACTTTGTGGAGTTCCAACACTATGGAATAGCAAAATTAATTATTTTTTTTTTCGCGGTATGCAGATACGAACTGATCAGATTGTTTGTACGTCAAGTTGTCATAAGAAAATGGGCGTAGCGATTCGGACGCGAGCCAGAGGAAAAGTACGGCACATGAACGACTTCTGGTTATTTATAGACGGCACGAACGGGAGAGCTCCACAGAAAACCCAGGGCGACGACGCCGGACGTGGTTTTGTGGTATTTTTCGAAAATATTCCGTGAGAACGGTGACAAGTTGTTCGAACTGTGTGATATGATACACAGAGGTTTTGGTGGCGGTTACCAAGCCCTGGCCGTATCGATATTTCGACGCAAGCGTGAAGGGAGCGAGCTTGTGGGTCCCACCACCCTCACAACTCACCTGTTTATTTCGAGCGGGAAATGACTCCCACAGCCAATGTACTAGCAGTGATGATTTCACGATTTGCATGGGTGAGAGGTTGTTGATTTTGTTCAACATGGATACATGTTAAAGGTGATTTCTGTTTATGCGGAATACCTACGCGTTCAGTTTATTATTTAAAAAAAAATGAAAGTAGATTCCATCTTGAAAATGTTGACACCAACGGGACTTACCTAAGATAGTTTTTATTCTATGATTTTTAGAATTTTCGTGCACTAGTGACGTCATTGCACCCCTCCCACCTACCCGGGCCCCCGCGTGCTCGGTGTGGCGTCCTGGATCATAAAACTTCTTAAAATCATAGAATGAAACGCTGCAAATCCCTGCACAACGGTTTATTATTTTGTACAGAATACCCTTGTGTTACAGATCACAGGTCTCCGTATAGATAACCCGTCTATATAATATAATATGTACTATTCTATAAATATTATGTAGATCGCGGACCCTCCGTTGGATAGTACCTAACCCCGTACTCGTTACTAGGTACCTACCTAAACCGTTGTGTAATAATTTACCTGTATAGGTTCCACTTCTACGGAGATAGAATAATGAACCGTTGTGTAATAATTTACCTGTATAGGTTCCACTTCTACGGAGATAGAATAATGAACCGTTGTGTAATAATTTTCCCGGCAATAATACTTCAACGGTTGTTCAAGTTGCAAAAGTACCTATCAACAAAATCCAGCCCCTTCTTGGCAGATGAGCCGTTGTGTAATAATTCACCGTTGTGTAATAATTTGCCGTTGTTTAATAATTTGTCATTGTGTAATAATTTACCCATCAATAATACTTCAACGGTTGTTCAAGTTGCAAAAGTACCTATCAACCAAATCCAGCCCCTTCTGGGTAGATGAGCCGTTGTGTAATAATTTGCCATTGTGTAATAATTTACCCATCAATAATACTTCAACGTTTGTTCAAGTTTCAGAAGTACCTACCAACAAAATCTAGTAGTCCATCACTTGTCAAATGAAATAATATCGCAGAACAACCAACTCGACTTCATACCCCTCCTTCCTTCATTATAATCAGATGCTCCGTAAGTTATGATACCGTTTGATTCACGATCATGTTGACGAAGCTTTTTGGTGCTCACGAACGGCTGGACTTACGATGCTCCGGGTGGTCTCAAAAAATTGTTTAGCTCAAGACAGATTTAATAACGTAAAAAAAACCATACCCTTCAATCGAAAGTTTTTGAGATACGGCATTCTGAAAATTTCAACCCCTATTTTGAACCCCTTAGAGTTGACTGACAGTAACGTCGAGCTTCGAGGACCAACTAGACCCCGAACGGAACCTATAACCCGAATTTCATCAATTTTCATGGTAACTAAGAAAAGTGGCCGGTACGGCGTACGGCGGACAGACAGAAATATTTTTATTGCAGTTTTGGATTCTGCATACCTTGAAACGTAAACCATCAAATTTTGAGGGGGGGTAAGCATTTTTTTTTTTTTCATGCTCGATTCCAATGGTTCATTATTGAAAATAATAAACCAAAAACTATTTACCGTAGGAGAGTGCGGTTTGTACCTAATTCTCAGGACGGAATCTTCGTTCATTAACAAATAAAATTAGGTACATTTTCCAGGCCCATGGCTAACTACCATTGTTGTGACTCCTAACGGTTGGGTAGGCTTGGGTGAGGTGAAGGATGAGTGGAGTGAGAGGTTGGATGAGGTTTCGAGGAAGGATGTGCTCCGTAGGAGTCTTTTGCTAACGCCCCGTGGTTTTCACCACAGCAGGCCTTAGTTTTGAGAGGAGGTTAGCTCCCTGCGGTTTTCACCACAGCAGGCGCTAGAGGTAGTGGCTCCCCGCGGTTTTCACCACAGCAGGCGCCTGGGATGTGGAGGCTAGCACCCCGTGATTTTCACCACAGCAGGCGCCTGGGATGTGGAGGCTAGCACCCCGTGATTTTCACCACAGCAGGTACTAGAGGAGAAGGAGGTTTCCCGCGGTTTTCACCACAGCAGACACCGGGAAGTTGGAGACTGACACCCCACGGTTTTCACCACAGCAGGCGCTAGTGGAGAAGGAAGCGTCCCGTGGTTTTCACCACAGCAAAGACTGAGAGGAAGAGAGTGAATACTCAGCTATTTTCACCACTGGGAGTATTTAAGAGGGAGCACCCCGCGGTTTTCACCACAGCAGGCGCAGGGAAGGAGAGAGTGAGGAGGTGTAGGTCGGGTGAGAGAGAAGTCATGGGTAAGAGGGAGATCGGTCGAATGACGAGCTGGGCTAGCAGGGCAGCTTATAAAGGCCCCTTTCCACCCGTCCCCTGTCCACAATCGGCCATTATGACCAAAGATCAAAGGGACCCTTCTCCCTCAGCGCCACCCGGCTTGTCGTTCCCTTCGTTTATATTGTTAAATCTTTCTATATTACATAGGAGTGGCATATGTAGAGGTTTGAGGGGAACCACGACAACCATTGATATCAATGAATGTAAATAGAATCTCACAACAAAACGTTTCATCATAAAATGCATCTTCTCATTCCCCCATTCACCTCCTTTCCATCGATTTTCCGTCTTTCATAATATTGGTTGTAACAATAATGAGCATAGGAGTGAACTGGGATAATAGGTAGTAGGTAGGCCTCTATCTGTAGGTAAGTAATTCAAAGGAGTTAATGTAAATTAATCAGTTGTCTCAAAGGACCTACCGAATAGCCATAGCGCGAGAACAATCAGAGAAATGAGAAATAGAAAAAGGAAAATATACGCACTGCGTGGTTGCGGCATCTCGCGGTAAAATATAGCACTCACGCTCATCAAACTTCTAAAAGCACTTTCCAGTAACCAAGTACTTCTTGGTTTTATTTCAAAAGCTACAGAAAATCGTGGGTACTTAATCACTCTTGTGAAATTATGACCGGCCGAAGAAAAAATTATTGCGGATAACGTAAGTACTTAAATGACACAAAAACGTTTATATTTACGAAAATAATTATTGTACACTTCACCAGGTAACCATTGAAGTTACAATTTTATATTCGAGTCGACGCAAAAATTTTCCCTGAGACAGTGAGTCACCGTCTCACAGTCTCTGCGACACTTTAGAAAGAATGCTTACAGCAATAACTATAGTTATATAATATATGAGACACCCGATTCCAAAAGCCACTAAGTACAGTAAGAGCAATTTTGAGAAAATCTCAAAAAATAGTTATGAACTCCTGAAACGGGATGCAAAACCCAATTTTTGTTAACAGTATTGTTCTTAAAATAAAATCTGCTTTTGATAATGACTGCAATTAGAAATTGTGGACCATCGATTTTTTCATGAAACCAAGAAATATTTTGGACTTGGTAGGTTTCGGAACAGAGTTGAGGACTTGGTGTATTCTGGAACATATTTATGCCCTTCTTTATTCGCACACAAACAAAGAGTCGGTAATTACAGATCTACCACGTCAAGTTTTCTGACGCAATGACCCAAGGAGAAACTCTACACCATAAAAACAGGTAACCACATTGTTTCCAGTGTTGAAAAGAAAACAATTTGAGAAAATCTGAGTGGGATCGAGTGAAATAAGAAGGAAAAAGTTGTCCTAGGACATGGTGAGGAAGGAAACTTATAGACGGGGTAAAACAAGGTGGTTTTTGTAAAAGTAGCCATTCGATGGGCTTTTGGAACAGGAAACTATTTGGACACGTGGCTTTTGGAGAAAAGGCAAACATTCAAACGTATATTTCAAGGTGACATAGTGGTTTTAGGGAGAAACAGACTTCACTATCGATTTCTACAACCTCGATTTTATTACAATTGATGTCTAACTCAATTTCTTGAAAAACGCTCTAAATTATTACACAAAGGTTTATTATTTACCTGTATAGATGCCCCTTCTGCGTAGATCACTGTTTTCTGTGGTCAATACTTACACTGGAGCTCCCCTCAGGAAAGCCCTAAATCGAGAACTCCCCCGGGAATTACAGTTAAACCGGCCGTTTAACTACGTAGGTATTGATATGAATTTTCAGATCTGAAGGAAGTATAAATTATTATGAATTGAACAGACAGTACTTATTACCATAACATGTACTACGCATATTGTTCCTCCTTGAAGTGAACAAAAGTTTAGTACGAACTAGACTGGCGAGGTAATACAATGACATATTTTATTTCATATTTTTATTAGTTTATACTTACATAAATACCTACCTACCCAGTTAGTTACTTTACGTGCGACTTGAATTGAATAATATTCACACAATAGTATTGTAATGTTGACTAACAGGAATATTTGCTGCTGAAAGATCACTCAAAATCACTGATGCTCAAGAGCAGCTTTACTGGAATTCAACAACATTTGAAGGCCTTCTTCATTGAGGGCTTTGTAGTCTGGTATCATCGTCTTCATTTTGGTCAGCCAACTGTACGTTTTTGGAAATTCAGATACCTTGTAACCGCAGCCCTGCAATGGAATGTCACGCCTATTAGTTTTTTGAGGTGTTGGCGTTTATGCAGTTGAGGTGTGATGATTGCGAATGCACAGAGTCGACTATCACTTCGATTTGACAGAGTTCATACAGGACTGTTCGAGAGACCGTTGAGAGCCCATCAATCCAGAAAATGGACTATTGCACATAGGTTTTTAGGGACGCGCAGCAAATGCCATCGAACTAAAACTACCCACTAGAAATTTAAATTAGGCTTTTAGATACCAGCAGGTGCTCCTTTGTTTTTTCGAAAAAGGAAGACAACCTGGAGTCCAAAGATGAAACAACTTCATAGAAATTCGTTTCAGAACGTTCTGAAATATAATTTGCGGAAATTCCCATTGATGCACCCTAAATGTATACATTCAGAATTTAATTCGGAATATTGTTCCAGAATCAACTTACTTCTGCCATGGAAACTGTGGTTAGAACGGATATGTCAGCTATCGACATCTCACTGCCAGCAACCATTATGTTTCTTGTCAGGTACTCCTCCAGCATTGCAAAAGCTGCATCCAGTGAATCAGATTTCTTTTGGTCAAAAGCTGCACCAATCACCATGGGAGTCTGGAAACAGGAACGGAAAGAGCCTAGAAATTAACGTAATACCAGAAGAACACCTTAAATAAATTTAGAAATGGTACATTTAGTGTTGTAAGGAAAACAACCGAAAGAAACAACAAGTCTAAACAGCAAACAACAAGGAAAAGAACAAATTTTTGTTAATTACTCACAGCTTCAGGATCGATTACGAAGAAATTGAGCATGCGAGGGTAGAGTCGACCTAAATCAAAGTCCATGATCTGGTCAATGACTGCTCTCTTTTTCGTTTCCTTAGGGTACAATTTGTCGCCTTTGGGGGTTATGTTAGCCAGATATGCGGCAATCGTTCGGCTGAAACGCAGATAAGTGCACTTAACAGAATGAAATTAGAACGTTGCCTCGTGACTACGATTAAACGCTCATTACGAATAATGACGTCTAGTTGAGTATACAGCGATACCGTTCATAACCAGTAGCTGTGCGTGGGGTCTGAAAACGGTGGGGCGCCAGACCAGAACACAAAACCAAGAGATTTGTCTGCAAAATACCCCAAGGCAACAACACCCTTCCCTTATTTGCTGATAGTGTGATATTCAGCAAAGCTTATCTCTTTTAATTAACACTCTATCGTCGTACGAAAACGCCGACAATTTCTACTGCAAATTCATCATGTGTTACAAAAATATAGTAAACTAAAATACAACAAAACAATACTAGAAGCTAGGTAGTTATATGTGCGTTGACGCCGATCAGTCCACAAACAGGACAAAACGCATGTAGGTACCACAAATACAAATCTGTCATCGGAACCGGACTGAACGCGAAACGCACTAAATTTGACGCAAAAAAATTGAAACTGACAGACTCAACAGAGAACGCGAATGGACAAGCAGTTCTGAACCGTTCGTAACTGACCACGCCCATTTCTGGCTGTTCGGACAGCATCAGAACTAGTTCTGAAAGATTCCGAACTGTAAGTTCGATGTTCGGACGTAGTATTCGTAACCATTCAGAACCAGTTCGAGAGGTTCGGGATTTTCTTCAGAACTTGTAGTTCAAGACATGCGCAGTAGACGTTTTCACTCATGTAACCTTATTATACTCTATCTGTGGCGTCAGCTATCATTTTGTTTTCTTCCTCATCATGTTGTTATTGCGAAGTATAGGTATTATATATATGGTTATTGCTATTGTTTAGAAGTTGAAGTTTGCCTGTTTAACTGCCATTCCGTTGGATCGTGAGGGCTACCTACTTGAAGTGAAGATCACTGGTCAATAAATATGTATTCTTCAAGTTCTAGTGACAATGAAGAGGAAAATGAGATTAGTGATCCACAATGCAGTGATTCGGACGACGAACTCGTTTTTCACGGATGAACCCATATTCCTGTTCTATATTTTTATGAACTATTGTTCGTACCTACTTGTTGATTGTATGTTCATGATGTTGGCATTAAATGTTTTTTAATAGCAAAAAACATTTAATCACTTTGCTTGTACTTTTTCCCAATACACTTGATACATTTTTGAGATTGTAGTGTTGTTGAATAAGAAGACTGGTAAATTTCAAGGAAAATGCCTTGACAAATTATGTTGTTCATTGCAGTCTTACCTTGAATGGAGTACCTACTTAGGTATAGGTAGGCATCTAACCTAGTAAGATTAGTTAATTCAGTCCCCAATTGAATCTCCTAAACAAAACTTTGCCCACCTGTTGTAAGGTATTTATAAGAATTCATACTGGTATATAATTTCCAATAAAACCGACCAATATTTCGAGAATTATGACTTTGTAGTCTAAATTTTACCCAAAAATCTGGGTATATAAGGTTCAAGGTGGCTCTAAATGACCAGCAACTACTTAATCCCACAAAAATGTTGTTAAAAATGATAGGATACTTCAGGTAAAGGCGCTGTTAGTGGCCACAGTTAAGGAAATTGTCTAAGTTTTTCATGAATTTCAGTGTTTGTGGTATTTTTTATATTTTTTATTGCTTCATTTGTAGCTCAGAAGAAGGGATAAGGTTATTACTGCCTGGATTCAGGAGGTGATATTCTGGTTATTAGTTTCGAACTAGTTCGAAAAGCTTTCGGACAGACAGAGTTAGAACTATTAGTTCTGAACGGTTCTCATCCCCCCCCCCCCTCCCCCCTTTACAACTCTATTCGTAACTGGTTCCATTCCGAACTGGTTCAGAACTGCTTGTCCGAACATATCTAGACACAACAAAAACAAATCAGAAGAAGAACTATCTCATATCGAGAATGCAAATTGAATCAAAGGGATCGAATTGATTGTGAAATGAACGATTTTGGGGTTGAAATCAGATTCTGGGGCAGGGCCCAAAGTGGGCGTGGCGAACAACATTTTTACTCGACTGGGCATGCGTGGACGGGCCATTTTTCTCGGTTACCAGGACCTGCTTTCCAGTTTCAGGAGCCTAGGTTTCGGTTTCGATTGCAGGACATCAATTACTGTCGCTTTATTCAGATAATATGCTTGGTCAACATGGATGATCTACTAGAATAATGAATATCCATAGCCAGAGAAATCTGATCTGGCGAGTGGCTGTTGAAATTTGAAAATGCTAGGTAGGAACAGTGTGCGGGGGGAAATTCAGATGCCAACTGAACAATGGTTGGTTTTTTTTTTATTTTGGTGTTTTTGGGTGCCAGGGCAGTGGCCCAAGTGGCCTTATGGACGCAACGCCCCTGTTCATAACTCATTTTATGACTCATAAGTGGTTAGAAAGAACTGGCGAATAAAGCCATTGCACAAGCGACGGTCAAGGTAAATTTCTATGAACACCACTCTAAAGACGAGGGACCTACCCCATTCCTTACCCTATTGTTGTCCTTTAAAAAAAAAAAGCGTTAATTCATTCAGATCCGTGCCACACGCTTACCCCTGATTCTGTTCTTTCGATTTCAATTAAATTCGTGTAAGGTAGGAAGACCCCCTATAATTTTCATCATAATCCGATCTACTTTCGACAGCGCATGCTCAAGCCAACTCCAAGCTCAACCTTTCATCAAGCCAGACTCAAATCGGATACAATTTCATGGAGTTCCCGCGCCGCGTTTCCATAAATTGAGAGTGAATTATACATATTTCCGATGGGCGATGGGATGTATGTAGGTACTAAGGTAATAAGGTAATAAGTACTAACTTATTACCTTTCAGAAAGGGTGAAGCCATTATCGTCTAAAGCCGGTACAGTATGTTGAGGATTCACCTAAGGAAAAATAATAAAATTAATAACTTTTTGAACTCAGATGAGAGTGGTGATACTCATAAATATACGTCAGGTTTCGAATTATGGAGGTGACCAAACTGCATTATTTTCGTGTGATACCTAAGTATACGAAGTAGAGCTCGAAGAGCCAGGGTTATGTGTATGGTTTATGGCATATCTTATAGTGGTTCACGAATAATCGAAAAAACACAATAGGTAAAACCACTATAAGTAAGCAGAGAACACTGCTTCATATTTCAGTGTGATCATTGATTAGTGAAATTCGAGCAAGTCAACACAAATCCATTATTCCCAAAAAGTATGATTTCATAAGATACAATATTGCTAATTTACTCAACACGGCATCATGGTACTTCTAAGTAAATTAGTACTTCTAAATTTAGTACCTAGGATTCATTCATGGACATTTATATATATTTCCCGAGTACAGGATACCACCACTCACTTTCAGATATTCTGGTGTGAACTGTTCACCTTTAGTGACATCCAAAACCTTCATGTCGATGTCCGATCGTATATATCGAGCCGTCATAAGAACAGTGCGAGACGGTGGGCTTGGTAAAAAATAGTAAAGGATCGGCTTTTTTGACTGAAACAATTTGAATTTTTAAAATTTTCATTTCATGAATGGCTCCAATATATTCGTGGGAGTGTCCACCTTTGATTGTTTAGATTGGATACGTGAAATGAAGTGGGTTGATCTACGGGTATGCAGCAAGTAGGTGTCTTTATTTCAGAAGGTTTGAAGATACAGATTGGTTGAACATACATAATAAATATCAATGAAGACACCTTCCCCTGTGGCCTGGAGTCAAAACATGAACTGGAATTAAACATACTTACCTTATTTTGACTAGTTAATCTGTAAAATAATTATGTTGAGGGCTAATTGTTATTGTTAGATCATAACACGAATAAACGTATAAACCTCAGAGCGGAAAACGAAAAGCAGACGAATTTAAATAAAATATTGGAATTGGATAAAAAAATATTCCAGCTGCAAGTGTTGCAAGTTATTACACAAGTTTATAACCTGTATAGATGCCCCTTCTGGGTAGATCACTGTTTTCTGTGGTCAATACCGAACCTCGTGCTTCCCACACGATAGCCCTAAATCGGGAAATGGAGCCAGCCGGGGAGTTACAGTGACATAAAAATGTGCATGATTCATGAAGCGTAAAGTTTGTTCAAGTTACAAAAGTAGTATCAACAAAATCCAAAAGAGCCATCATTCTTCAAATGAAATAATAATTATAACAGTAGTAATATCACAGAATAACGAACGCGACTCCATACAGCCATCCCTTTTTACAATCAGCTGTTCCCTAGCAATGATATCTGGGCCGGATTTATACCGTTTCATTCCCTATCATGTTGACGAAGGTTTTCGATGTAAACGAACAGCTGGAATGCTCCGCGTTGTCTCAAAAAATTCTTAAAATCGAAATAAATTAAAAAACTTAAAAAAACCGTAACTTTCTGTTGAAAGTTTCATCAATTTCATTAATTTTGGTTCATGGTACTAAGGAAAGTGCGAAGTTACGGCGTACGACGGATGGACCGAATTTGTTAATTCCATTGTCGGATTCTACCTACGTACCTTGAAACGTAAACCGTCTTTGGGGGGGGGGGGGGGGGGGTTAAAATTTGTTTTTCATGCTTGATTCCAAAGGTTCATCTTTGAAAATAATAAACCAAAATGAGAGAGCGGAAACCTGGAAAGTTGCGGAACTGATACTCATTTACCTATAGCGGTAACCCAACACACTCATTATTCCACATACTCCATTGGGACCCTTGCATTTAGCATAACTAGTTTACTCCGACCCAGGGTTGTTGGACGGTTAGTTACCAAATTATAGGTATCTACTGAATTTTCCACATACTGCTCGACATAATTTTCACCATACCTCAACACCTGTAGAATAAGAGCTGAGGAAGAAGCAAACAGCGAGTGCTTGTACGCGAGCCATGATACGAAATGGTGACACTGGGATGTCCTGATCCAATGGCACGACTATGTAAAATTATATTTTCCTCCTACTTACCGACAGCCATTTATATATGAATATATAGTATGTTCTTCACAGGATGCTTAGTAATTGTTGGTGATGAATGGATGACGAAGAAGATTGCCTGAACAATGTGATAATTGTGCGAAATTGGTCAATTTTTCATCTTGTCGAAAAGTGGATATCCTGTAACCAGCGTAGATTACTCCAGGACCGTTGTTAACGCAGACAGACTCCTCCATACTTGACACGCATCATTAATAACTTGCAGTTGAATCATAATATAATGATTTAATCAATATCATCATGTTTCGTGTAAAATCAAATTAAACATTTAGGTAAATATCCAAAATTAAAGACAATTGCGTCTATTGTGTGTAGAAATTAAGTAAGTATATCAGGTTAATACAAAGAAGAAAATTATATTAATATAATTATTTAAAAAATCTGACTATTCTTTTCTAGGGTAGGCAAGTATGTACAACTTGGGAAAAATGAGCATATTTTCAACCCACGTTAGGAACTTTCCTTTTTCATCCCGCCTGAGAATCAAGCTTCACTGTACTGCCTATGTTATTAAAACAAAGGTCACCTTGATTGTATTGAAATCTAACATTTGGAACGCTTATCTCTCACCATGGCGACTGGTGAACGTAAATTTACCTTTTATCGACGTTTGTTGCTGGGACACATATCGAATATTCAAACAACAACGAATGATTAGTTCCAACATTCAACGAGAATGGACAGGGAGGTGTCACTAGAACGTGATTTTGTTTGCACAAGTATTTCTTAATAATAGATAATTATGAACCTCGGTTAATTGTCTTAACAAACTGCAACAGAATGCTTCTCTTCCACCAGATCAATTTAGTGTGTCTCGTGCAAAGGTAGTTGTTATGCCGCTTTATTTTTCAAATCAGGAGTACCGAGATATGCGGCTCGTGTGTGGATACTGTAACTGCAGCAGTACAATTCTTGTAAAGCCTATTAGATTCGAAGAAGTTTTAGTCAAATTTGACAAGTTGTAGGTATTTTTTCGTAACCTCAGTAGAACGTACAATCTTTTTCACAATGTTAAATTTTGAAATTTTCAGATGTTCCAACTGATATTGGCAAACATTTCAGGTAATTCTGACCATTCAAAACAGAAGAATCTCACAGAAAATTTAACGTTCTTTCAAACGGTGTAATTGGATTTGTTGAGTAGTCCCAATATTTTTGAATTTATTAGCGTTTTTATGTGGTAAGATGATGAAAAGTGGGGAAAACACAAATTGTCGGATATATTTAAAACGAAGAATCGAAAAATTTCTAATGAGCATTTTTTGTTCCAAATGAAGAGTGGAATCGATTCCCTGAGTTTCTCCAGAAGGAACTCCAGGACACCCTGTATACAGGTGGGACATATAAGTCCCACCCGTTTTATCAGCGCTTTTCAGGTGGGACTCTAGTGTCCCACAGTCATTTCCTACCTACCGTGTTGGAAGAAGCATAATCAATTCATACTCATTCTTCCGTAATAAGGGTAGTAAGTAGTATTCAATAGGCCCTAAATCGATTGGAAAGTTGAAGCAGCAGGTAATTCTTCCTGGGACATAATGAGTCCGAGCAGGTTTGTGAGTGCCCCACAGTCATTTTGATTTTTAGTTTTAATTACCTACCGTGTTGGAAGAAGCATGACGAAAATTTGATACCCATTATTCTGTAAAAATGGCTGAATTGGGGACGGGGTCGAGTTTCCACGCAATCATTAAATACGAAAAACTTTGGAAATTCGCTCATCAGGTTAGTTTGTAACATGTGAATTCCAAGTAACAATAAACAAAATAATTACACAATAGCCCAACGGCCTTATCGGGTGGAATAAACCGGTTCCCGTGAGATCACTGAAGTTGATACCTCGAGCGTGGTTAGTACTTGGATGGGTGACCGCTGTGGTACGTCCAAGTATGACCCATGAAGCTGTTGGGCGAACCCCTCTCCACTCAAGGGGGCGAGGCGATGAGTAGCCAAGTAAAGAGCGAAATGATCAGACCGAATTCTGATCCTCTCACTGGAGGACAGCTGATCACGTCCGCGACGCTGGCAGGGCAGTCGGACGAAAAGCCCCAGCCTGGAATCGCTGTTTGCTTTACTTTACTGTACTTCTTCCGAAAGGATTGTAGTATTCCATAGACCCTAAAACGATTGGAAAATATTGAAGCAGTAGGTAATTCAGTTCCCGGGACATAATGTGCCCGAAGCAGGTTTATTAGTGCAAAAACCTGATGGGACATATACGTCCCACCAGGGGTGAAAGGGTGTAATCAAATTACTCGGTTCAATTTTGACATCACTCTTCACGTTTAGCTCTCGAAGAGATACTACTGAACCCATAACCTAGATGCCAACTGCATAGTCCACGACTGAAAGCGTGATCGTGATCAGCTAACGTCGATTTATTCAAAATAGGTAGCCTGATTATTACTTTGAGAAAAAAAAAAATAAATAAAAAACCTTATCTGCAACCTGATTATCTTCAATCCACGCCAGGAACAAAGGAGAATTTCTTGTGCGCTCTGGGTAATTACGACCTCTATGTTTGGATTTCTAGAATGATAACGAGTGAAACGATAGACAGTCCGATCTTTATCGTCGTTTTATCGTGCGTCTGATGTCCTTCTCCTTTCTCTTCTTTCACTGTCTGGGAATTGTTTCTAAGTAAAAATAATTATCCAACTAGTTTTGTTTGTTGGTGAGATATTTGACAGTAGGAACTGAACGTCGGAGATGCCGCCGTACTTTGAATAGTTGCCGTTGACGTTTTTGCCAAAACGCGTGTTTCCTCCGAATGTGTCCTGTGACTTGGAGTTTTGAGGCTGTGCTCGTTGGGCCGTCGGAATTCGTTGTAAAATTTTTGGTGTCACGTAACTGCCAGAAAACGACGCCGCTAAATGCGAAAAACAACAATTTCAAATCTTGAGAACTGAAATTTCGTGGGTGCACAGAATCAACTCATGTCGCTGTGCTTTAAATGCCCCAGAGCAGCACCGAGCTTCAACAAAGCGCAAAAACGGCTCAGCTATTGGGTTTTACTATTCGGAGGATGAAAGCTGTGTGCAGGTTCCTCAAAGATAGGTACACTTGATAATGTTTGGCTTCTTCTGCTTCTGGTGCCGGTGATGGTGTCAGACGGAAGAATACACGTTTTTGATATTGTCTCTTCTGAATTTCGGAAACCTTACCTCATTTTTTTGATGATTTCGAAAAATCGTGATTCAAGTTGATGCCACTGATGTCTGCAAAAGACAAATTAATTTGGTACATATGAAATATCTCTATTTTTTCTGGGCAAACCTATGTGAGGCCATTGTTCAACATACCCTACTACATATTTGTGAACACTTTCCGCAATCGTAATCACCGATAACCTTTGACTGGATAGGCTTTAGCATGCAGCTGAAATTCCAACTAAGCCTGCACGATATAGGTTTTTAGCCAATACTGAAAACTGGTGGCAAGACGATCCTTCAAATTCATTCTTAGTTCTGATTGCTCAAATACCTAAAAGCCCCTCTAGCGTTCAGCAACTTGGTGTTCAGTCGACGTTTCCACCCTCCTCCATTCATCTATTATATTATTGAACATAACCGTTTTGCTATACTAACAATCCGATCACTTAAAGACCCCAAAAACAACCTTGCTGTAAAAATTTACCCGCCAACAAAACGCTGCCCGCCAAAAGCGTTGAAAAAATGTCAAGGTTTTGGGGGAAGGAACGGGTTTGTAAATGCACATCCATGAGCGAAGCACCGAGCATGCAACTTCGGTGGGGAAAACTGATATCAATCCTGTTTGCGGCTGAGGAGGTTTTTTAGGCGGGTAAATTTTTACTAAAGGGTTGTTGGGGGAGGAGGGGATGGATATCACATCTTTTTGCATTTATGAACTAAACTTTTTTTTCCAGTAGGTAGGTACCTAAACATTTCCCCAGTCGGTACCTACTTACGCACTGCCTACTTAGTACCTACCTACTCAGGACTACCTGCTTAGTACCTATTCAGTATCAAATTCTACTATCTGCTTAGTAGGTACCTACTCAGAACCTACTTACTTTTCTTTGGCGGGTAATTTTTAGGACATGGTTGGGGGGGGGGGGGGGGGGTATCACATATTTTTGCATTGAGCGACAGAGTAACATTTTTTCCCCCAGTACCTTTCCTAAGCTTTTTTCTCAGTACCTACCTACCTACTTTCCTATTTCTCCAGAATTGGGCGGGGGGATGAACAAAAGGCACTTCCTTGGAGCATAAACAAATGTGTGTACAAATTTCAGCTCGAACCACTATGTGAGGCAGTAGCCCTGTCAAAGAACAACAACTACAACGAGAAGAAGAAATATAAAAACGTTGCAAGTCCTTGTCCCATGGGTTTATTATTCTGTTGGACACACCTACAGAAATTTTGGCTGTTCATTTATTGTTTCATTCATGTGCAACAATTGGAATAGCTACTTTTGGTGGTTTCTACCAATTTTGGCCCCCAAAAACACGAATCAGGCCCCTACTTTATAACAAATTATCCACGATCATTGATAGTCCAGATGATACCTTCTTCTAGTGTTCTATGATACTACTTCTAGTGTTACCTACTATACAATGTTATGGTGATTTCAGACAATTTCCCAGGTTTTCGACCCATAAAAAATGAATTTTGGGAGCTGAACATCTGGTACAACCTCAATTTTCCACTCCTTGGTCAAAATCGACGTCATATCCGGTTTTCTCGCCCTAAAAAACATGGAAAAGATACCTCAAAAGCTCATTTTACTAAAACACCAGAAAACCCTATTTTTGCACCCATTTTTCACCCATAACACCCCTGGGTATATTCCGATCGGGCTGCAAATTTTTGGGGACACAACTAGGGTCCAAATGGAGCCTGTGTGCGAAAGAACGAATTTTTTAGACCGAAAATGATGCAGTTATGCATGATACGGCGGACGGACATTGCATTTTTGGAATCTACGCACCTTGAAACGCAAAAAAAACTGTTGAGGGGGTCTTTAAAATTTTTTCGCAGAGCGAATACATAGGTGTATTATTCGCAGAATAATAAACCAAAACGTGAAAAATAGCGATTTTCAAACTTCCATAACTCCGGCATCTGATGGTTCGTAGGGTTGAAATTTGGTGCACGTCCTCTCGAGAGTGGTTTTACGAAAAATCAACACCGGAGACACACCGGGGGGCTTCTTCTGTTGTCGTGTAAACAGTGTTCTTGGTCGCTTTGGAGGCTTTCGGTTTTCTGGATGTAATGAATAAAAAAATTAACCGATAACATGGATTGCCAAACCAGTTATAACATCAATTTTCTTAATATTTCATTCCTGGAGGACCCACAAATATTTATAGAGGTTCTAAAAGCATTGAAATGCATAGATAAAGTAAACTATTCCAGTCTTTGGAGCTAGGTATTGCAATGCAATGCGATCGTTTAATTTTTATATGGCCTTTCGGATCCTCCTTTCGCATCAGCTAAACTATCCGTTGTGCAAATTTTATAAGGAGCGGGATGGGTGCCACCAAATTACATGCTCTCCGGGTGTATTGTTAGCTGGTAACTTTTCACGAGTTTGCAGCCATGAATAAAACGTATGAGTCAAAAGGCCGTCGCTTACGTGAATGTTCGGCTTCAGTACAGTGATGGCCACTGAACGATTCCAACACGTGAGCAAAGTGTATTGGGATGCACTGGGTATATCAGGCCTGGATACATTCCTTGACGAAACACCCCCTAAGAACGGGTTTCTCCGATGGCACTTTTTCAGAAAGATATTTCTTTTCTTCGTTTTCGTTTTCTACCCGATTTTCATCGTACTACAAATCTGGGGCATCGTCACCGGCGAGGCCAACACCCTCAAGCAGATATCCTTCGACATCAGCCTCTTGGGCTACAACATACAGAACTTCTTCAAAATGGGAATCTGGCTGACGCGCATCAAGACCGTCAGATCGCTCTGCTTAGATTTAACCAAGTTCAACGTTAATAATTACAGACCCAAATTGTCGTACTGGGTATTGGAAAGGGAGGCCAAAGCTGCTCGTAATTTCACCGGGCGTTGCTACTGGATCTCGTACGCCAACCTTTTGTTCTGGGTTGTTCTCCCTACAACCCTCTCCATCGGAAGCTATCTGCTATATTTGACCGGTAAAACAAAACATCACCATCCACGATAGCACAGACATACGAGCAGATTTACGATGTTATTATACAACGTAGTAAAGAATGTGACAAACAGTACCTAGGTAATGAGTGAAACTATACAGTCTGCCTGTGTTCAGTGGGTCAGTTCCCAACTGCCCTCTTCGTTTCGCTCTTCTTTAAGTTTCGTAGATGAGCAGACGGAAATTTTTAGTCAGATTCCAGCGTATATACTGAACCATTTAAGAACCAACCCGCCATTATTATTTCAACCCGCTCATTCAGCTCCTCAAGTTAATTCTGCCATAATGTGTGTTGTTACCGGCAAAGTATGAATTCCAGGCATTGTATATGTAATGCCTAGGCCTTATTTCTCGCTTTGCGGGTAGCATATACATTACATAGTTATCGACAGTTTCAAGGGTACACAGATTTAACAGAACAGAGATTTAACCATCAACACTGAAACAATAAATTGGTTTGGAAAAATCGCATTTTAAATTTTACGTATCTTAAAACGTAAAACACCAGATTTTAGGGGTGTTCAATATTTATTCCTCTTGGCAGATACAAAATGGACAGAATTTACAAAAAAAATCTAATATATTTCAGCATTTGATGTGTAGTTTCACCCAATATCTTCAGGCACACTCATCCTGAACCACACCGTAGACTTGGGCACCCAACATTACTGTTATAAATCAGTTGAGGAAATTTTCAGGATTCGCAGAACCTCGAACAAACTACATCCCAAGATACTCGCCCTCAAGATACCCTTTCGACATGTCATTACAGTCATCAAGGCTCCTGGTGGGATCGATGGAATTGACTCTTTTCACGCTGGGATTTCTGTCTTTTCAACCGATCGACATGTTTTTTGCCGCGGTCATCCAAATGGCCCAAGCCCAGTTCACCGTCCTCAACGCGGCGCTTTTTGCGATGGATGGAGAGCTGCAGCAGTTCTGGGAAGCGAATGTCCCTGTGACCGACTCCGTGCCGCCTATGAGCATTCGACTGATTGTCGAAGACCACCAACAAATGATAAGGTTTCGCTTCTATGTAGCCCAGTTGATAGTACATTTCCTGTAATGTTCGTCTCTAATGTTCATGCAGCAGATACGGTCGTGGGGAACATTTGTAGTTTCCACTGTATCCGCTGTTATAATATTATGGTAAGCTCTATTTCGTGGCTTCCCACAATTTTTAGCCAGCGGACCCCTGCCATTCAACTATTATTCAATTCAATTCAATTCAATTCTTTATTAAATCACATATTTAGTACATAATGAAGAATATAAGTACAGAAACATGAGAAAACCAAGTTCATGAATGGGCCCCTAAGGTCTTGACGACCCGTCCCGGGGCTGGTTGTCACTGAACTAGTTTATTAGTTTGGATTGAGCGTGCACTTGTAGCTGGAAACAATATATTTATATATTTATTTTTTAAATTTTAACATGGATATGTTTTTGCCCTGGGCGGTCATTCTAAAATTTGCGACCGAAAAAAATGCAACGCTGCAACCGATAAACAATTTGGAGATGTGCGTGTGTAGTTACCGACAATACCCAGCGAAACAAAAATGAAATGAGCACAAACCATTTTATTGAACGAATTGGAAGGTAGCGATTGGAAGGTAGCACCTAAAAATGTGCCTTCTAATAATGAAATGATGATGATGATGTTGGAATTTGTTAGATCCGAATAGTGGTCGTCTACGTGAACGTTCTTACGAGAAGGTTCGTCAGGTGCACACTACTTGTGCAGCTACATAAAGTAAGTACCTAGCGAATGTCAGTTAGAATGTCGTCCACTGAACGCTCAAGACGTCTGCGTCAGCGTCGACGAGAAGAACAGGAGCGCGAGGAATTTAATCAATTTTTAATTCACACTCCTTTCAACTCAAGTACAACGGAGGATGAGAAATTTGAAGCATTTCGAAGAAAAAAGAAAGATGATACGAAAAGGATGAACGCTCAAAAGAACTCAGCAAAATGTAAGCAGTATCGGCTGGACCAGAAAGTTCAGAAGGAACGTAAAAGAGTACAATAAATTTTACCAATTGCACTTTTTTCATTATCAATCAATTCAAAAATTTATATCATTTTTCCACTTCATGGAAAAACATTGAAAAGTGGATGTGAAAATACAGCGCCCAAAAACATATCCATGATTCAATGTTTTTCCATGAAGTGGAAAAATTTCTCAATTTTGTCATCAGGGGGAGTAGTGACCCTGATTTAACATGGATTTATTTTTTATTTTTTCCCTATTCAAGAAGTCAGTGTGCAGGTCAGATTTGTGCATTTGCAGCAGGTATGCGCCTATTCTTTTTTTGAAGGATTTAGTCGACTGATCTGATTGTAAGGTAGTCGGAAGTGAGGCGTATATTGTGGGAGGCAGCCATGGAAATTGTCTTGTGAAAAAATCGGTGGAAGGGCGGGGAACTCGAATTTGGCTATCCTCGCGTGTTGCTCGAAACCTACTTGATACCTACTTCTAGTTTGTATTAAATTCAAGTTTAGTAAATTAGCCAGCCTATTCCTAAATAGGTGGAGGGGCATATATATCACCACGAAAATAAACGTGATGTAGGTAGTTAACATTATTTACAAAATTCGGACTACAGTAATTAAGTAGAACAGACCAGAATCGATAGGCAACGAAACACAGTCCACAGTTCAATCAAACCGACCGACCGGTTGCTCGCTCTTTCTCGCAATACCTTATTTTGTTTTCAGCCCTTACGTATGGGTGTTTTTTTAATTTATTTATTCATTTTACTATTATTTTTGTAAAATATTTTTTTCTCGATGTTTGCCGCGGACCCCCTGGTTAGGGTTGGCGGACCACGGTTTGGGAGGCCCTGCTCTAGTTCAAACGTGCTCTCAGGGGAACGCCACAGTGCTGGGACCTTACCATCGGACGGCTGCAATGCGTTTGGGACGACTAATCCGAAATGCAATGCGTTTGGGCCGTTAGCGGCAATGCGTTTGGGACGATGGTCTAGAGAAGCCAGCATGCGTTTGGGACTATGAGTTTGGGCGGTATGCAACATTTTCCCTCTCATTTTTTCTCATTTTGTAGTACCCTAGCTCAAACACGTGGACGGTGTACATCTGGCTGAAGAACTTGGGACTGTACGAAAAAGTACCATCACCAAAGGCAGTGCGACTTTCACAAAGCAGATTCAAATTCTGAGCACAAGATAAAATGACAATACTCTTGTCGGAGACATAACAAAATTGGTCGGATTCAGAAGTAACTTGCCTCTCCCGCAGTTGGTCAAGAGCCTCATCTAGGCTTTTTGGTATTCGAGGTTGAAGACCTCGCCGTACCCTATACAATGATTCGCGAAACAGTTTCATTTGAGCATGCTGTCACGTCACTTGAAGTACCCTGCAATACCTTCCTTATAATCTTGTTCGGACGAACATGGAGATCTTCAACTGCTTTCCTTTTCACACACGTGCGTTCGACTTCAGCAGCAACTTTATCATTTGACAACGGTTCATGATTATGCGAGCCTTCATAATTTAACACGTTTGAGAACGTCGTTTCAGTGTACAAAATGACGCTACACTTTCGGTTGGTACAAGTGAACTTCACCCTACCGTCGTTTAACTGAGCGCGTTTACTCAACTTATAATTTTCCACCACAACACATACATTCCCTCGCTTAGTTTCAAGAACGTGGTCGATTTTAAGATCCATCCCGATGCAACTCAACTAGCGGCTCACAAGTGGAACACCTACTGCCAGGTGATGAAAAGATCTGAAGAGGATAAATACCGAATATCTCTATACCTATGATCTATGGTCTTTGTTTACTCAATTGCAAGGTGGAAGGAACCCAGCGAATGTTTGTGTGGCCCCAAACGCAATGCCACCAATCGTCCCAAACACATCGCCAAAAATAATAGGCCGTTAATCCTCGACCGCCCCAAACGAGGTGCACCCCATCGGACATGGCCGACGAAAAATTGCCCATGTTTGATCTATCATGGAAAATATGAGTTACTTAAAAGTAGGCTAACCACTTCTCTCATTACGGGAGTAGGATGCAAACCCAGGAACATAGATAAATAATTTAAATAAATCTACATAGGAATACCGCTTTTAAAGGAGATATCTGATCCAGCACTATGACGATCCCCTGATGACAAGTTTGAAGTAGAGTTTCTAGCAGCACCCCCCAGCGGACATAGAGGAAACTGTTTAGTGTAGCACAGCAAGTACTTTACGAGCCAAATCTTCCGCACATTTTGGAGCTCCGCCGAGGAAAGTCAAGTATTTACCATAAAATACTCGAGTTTTCACGCGATACTCACAACAAAACGTCACTCAAGTTGGTGGGCAAGGGTAGAATTCTATTATAATAGCCAAGAAAATGCCTTTGTGTGCCGATCTACCCTTGCTTCAATCAGGAAAACGGTACACTCTACTATCAAACGCGAGTGTCGGGCACGTTTTGGCTCTTATGCGGACGAAAATTATTGTTGCAATTACTACTGCAGTCGAGTCCCGCTAATTCGAAATTCAGGGGACCAGGCAACAAATTCGAATTACCTAGCGGGAGCTCCTATCTAGCGGAGATTTAAAATTAAGGTTCGAAAAATTCGAATAAGCGAATGCTTCATTTTGATGTAAGTATATAGATAACATGATAGCTAAAAATCAGTAAACATGATAATAATATGTAGGTACATGCATATTATTTTAAAAATTCTGTAATATTTTTCTGCGCCTTTGATGAGGAACGTGCACGATGTGCAGCATTGCCCGAAGTGACAAGGGCTGAAAATACGGTGTCATCAATGTCAGTCTCTGCTAGGTAGTCATCCTGTTGTTTTTCCAGAATTTCGTCATCCGTTAAATGATTTCCATTATGTACGTTGATAACAACTTATGTTTGTCCCAAAGCTGATCAAAGAAGAATTCCGTCGTGTACCTCCGTCAACACCTACGCAGACAACTTCAAATTGAGACAGAAGTTGCTCCAATTTTTCGAATAAAAATCCCCGCAATTTTTCCCTCTAAACTTTCTTCGAATTACCGGTGGGACCGAAATGCATTAGGTTTTTTCTCGAGCTACCAGGACTTTCTCAAGGGACCGCGGATTTACTTCGAATTAGCGCGACTTTCGAATTAGCGGGGTTCGAATTAGTGGGACTCGACTGTACTTTTCATATCTTCACATTTTCCGCTCATTCAACTCCTCCCCTATTTTCCCTTCGATAAGTTATAAAGGTAATCAGGTATTTGCTGAGACCATTTTGGTCTTCCATGACTGGGTCCGCCCCCTTCTTCCGGCGATAGATAGCATACCTACCAAAGATATATTATATTCTTCATTATGTAGGTACTAAATATGTGTCTTAATAAAGAATTGAATTGAAAAAAAATGAATGTCTAACGTAAACAAACGAATTTGGCAATGATCAAAAATTAGACAGTGTGGCAAAACCTGGAGGAGTTGCCGATACGAGTAGTTTGACTCTTCCTTCACGAAGAAATCCAGGATCAAGTTACCCAGTCCACGTTTGATGGAAATATAGTAAAATCAGGATGAAAATGAATTATTATTTCGTTTTGTTTCTCTTTCATTTCTGAGCGTTAATTCTTCCAGGTATGGAGTTCGCCTTAGGAAGTTCCTTAACCCCATATTGGGCCTTGAAACATTCAATTGTATCACGATTATCTGCAATATGACAATCGTTGCTACATCTGTAAGTACGTTTCTTTAGTCACCTCCTAAGTGTTACGTTATTTCTAACTAATACATAAATATAATATGGACAGCATAAATTCCAGCATTGCATTTTTGTATTTTTCCAACTTCTAAAAACCTCAAGCTTCAGGTTTTTACTTCATGTCCGTAGCAAAGTAATCGATGTAATGAATAGTGAAGTAATGGTTTGTTATTGAAGGAGCCAAATATGATGACGCTTTTTTTCAGCCGGTTTTGATACCACGTAATATTATTTTCGATATTCATTCACCATTTCAAATTTGGTTGTTTCAGCAATTTTCGGAAGAAGGGGAATTCCTCGATTTGGCTTTGGCGGCATTCTCAAGTATTCTTGTGGTAACTACCTGCCTCGTCGTTTTCTTCACGTTCACTTCCATGACTGGGGCCTTGAAAGACGCAGTGAGGAAAATTTTGAACTTGCATCAAAAACATATTTGCTCGTGTTCCCTTATATTATGGTCATACTCGTTGAACTAACCCAGCCCAATAGGTCCTGACTGATATAGATAAGTGTACAACGAGAAAACCGGTTGGTTTCTATATTCCTTTGTTTCTACGTCTTATAGGATCGGATCCCCCTTGTCCTAAACTGATTGTGAGTTGAGAAAAGTTAAGAAATAACCAAATTATGACTCATGAAATAATTTCCCGATGTTGAACCATTTAAAGGGGGTTAAAAATTGGGGTTGACATTTCTAAAACGCCGTAGCCCGAATAATTCGCAGTGTGTTCAATGTTAAACTAAGTCATTGCAAAAGAACCCGTTAAATTTTTAAACTAAGAACCCATTAAATTTTTAAATTATAACTAAGTCATTGCAAAAGAACCCATTAACTTCTGATAATTATTGGTTTTAGAATGATCTGAAACGGTTTGTATGTGGTTAATATTCATTCTATGGTTTCGATTGTCACCTTTCCTCCAAATTTGCAAAATAACAGTGGCGCCCTTTAACTAGAAACCTTGCTTCTAAGGGGCGTCCCTGAAAACTGTAAATGGCGTTACCTTGGATTCGATAGTACGCATCTTGTCACGTCGAATTTCGAAAGAATTTGTGGCTTATGAATCAAGCAATTGGCGTACCCTACAATAAGGATACATTACCATTGTTGCCGTTGGGAATAATGAGCATATCCGAACTGTATTTCAGGAAGAAAGCGTGTTCTATGCGATCTACGCTAGTAATTGGTTAGAGAGGGACATCCTTCATAGGAAAACGATAATTCTCATGCAAAAACAGTCGATGACGGCTAGACGTATCAAACTGTTTGGCATTGGCGACATGGGCAGATCCACATTCATCGACGTAAGCTAAATTTCGAGCAATTTCAAATACTCACAGGGAATATTCATTAGTTTTAAATAATTAAATATTTTTCGTGTCAGTAAAATAAATGATCTTGTCGAGAACATTCTTCTATAAAATGGACTCAACGGTTGTAATAAACAGGTCTATAGCAAAAGTAGATACGAGGATATAATTTTTATTATATTCTATAAAAATGTCCTTCATATTTTAAAATATTTTATAAAAAATTGATATTTTATGAAATTTTTATATTTTATTCAAAAAAATTTATTTTATAAAAATTTCTTATTATTCTTTATTATATTTTATAATACTTGAATTCATGTAAATATCTATAATTGTTCTAAAACTATTCTGAATTCAGGATCTATGCTACGAAGAATAGGTACTATATTTTTTCATCTCATAAGTATTTTGTTCGCAATGAAGGTACAAATAAGTGTACATTTATCAGGCAATGGCAGTAAACTTCTTTCCAAATTTTATCTGTTCAAACATAGACCATTTTCTGAAGCAATGTGCGCAACATCTTTTCTAATACTGAGATTATTTATTTTAACTATTTTCTGAACTTCGTATTTTCCAGGGACTGAGGGCTGTCTATACTTACTACAACTTTATGCAACGGTTCAAATAAAAGGAACTACTTTCGTAGAGTATGAATAGAAGGGGCACAGATCACACAAACGTAGAAGTAGATTGCATTCGTTCGCACAGGAATTGTAGATTCTTTTCCAAAATACAAAGCTCATAATATAGCATGTATATTGTATTATAAAATTCCTCAAATTTCTAAATGCTAGCTACATCAAGCAGTTCAAATTACAAGAAGAGTATTCCAGGGATTCGGGGTACAGACGTGGTAAGGTAATTTTCCGACGTGTCGTACCCAGACTCAATGTAGGTAGTTTGGTGGGGACTTAATCAAAATCTAAGTTCAAATTTAAAATTACCTATATTCGAAATACTTGGAGTTGGTACTCGCGTATCAGATCTTATTAACTAAGATTTATGCGAAACTCACGAAATGGCTGCTCATTTTACAACAGAATTAGCCTACCTACTTAGGTATGACAGTCTTTTCTATGCGACAGCTAACATTTTTGCTATTTCTACGCATTTTCAACAAATCAAAAAAAAAAAAAAAACGCTGCAAATCCCTGCACAACGGTTTATTATTTTGTATAGAATACCCTTCTGTTACAGATCACAGCTCTATGTATAGATAACCCGTCTATATAATATAATATGTACTATTCTATGCATAATTATGTAGATCGCAGACCCTCCGTAGGTTAGTACCTAACCCCGTACTCGTTACTAGGTACCTACCTAAATCACGAGTTAAATGTTGCTAAAATAATTCTGCCGATGACAAACAGTACCTAACCAAAAGAAACACACATAATGAAGTTCTGAAAAGAAATTGTTGATGAGGAGTGAAAAAAGTTGCAAAAGTACCTACCAACAAACTCCAGCCCCTTCTACGTAGATGGTATAATGAACCGTTTTGTAATAATTTACCGTTGAGTAATGATTTACCGTAGTAATAATTTACCCATCAATGATACTTCAACGTTTGTTCAAGTTTCACTACCTACCAACAAACTCCAAAAGAGCCATCATTTTTCAAATTAAATAATATCACAGAACAACCAACTCGACTTCATACTCCGCCAATATAATCAGGTGATCCCTACCAATGATTGGCCGTATTCACAAATTCCTATTGTGGGCGCGTCTCTGGTTACGAGATTTGGTTTGAATTGTATACAATTTCATTCACACTGGAGTCGAAAATGCCTGTCGGTGCAAACTTCGGGGCCTTACCTACTGTGAACGAACGGCTGGACGTATGATGCTCCGGATGGTCTTAAAAAACTCGCAAGTTCAAGAACTATCTAAAACCGTAAAAATATTTACGTAAAAAAATGGTATAGGCGTTTTGAAAATTTCAACCCCTATTTTGAACCCCTTAGAGATGACTCACAGTAACGTCGAGCTTCGAGGACCAACTAGACGCCGAACGGAACCTATAACCCGAATTTCATCAATTTTTTTTCATGGTAACTAAGAAAAGTGGCCCGTACGGCGTACGGCGTACGGCGTACGGCGGACAGACAGAAATATTTTTATTGCAGTTTTGGATTCTACATACCTTGAAACGTAAACCATCAAATTTTGAGGGGGGGTAAGAATTTTTTTTTTTCATGCTCGATTCCAATGGTTCATTATTGAAAATAATAAACCAAAATTACTGAATCTTTCGAATCAGTAATATTTAAAGTATGTATTGCAAGTGTTATTTAACCGACCACCATACCACCATGCCTGGAATAATACTCAAAAATATTACTTGCCTTAGTGGAGTATCGTTTAAATACATTCTCTGATCTGGTTTGTTGAAACAATTTCCGTTTGTTTGATGTACCAGTCATACCAAACCTATCTGCAAAATTCCACCAAGCAGACTAACAGCCGAAAACTACGAAATCACAATATCACAAAACAAAGCGATAAATGAAAACAAATCCAGGAAGTATAATAGGTCTCCTACGAAGCGATTTACGCGGAATCCAACCTTATCACTCCTCATTCTTCTTCTGCTATACAATTTAAGGTTTCCATGAATTGTCATGACTTGGAGTGGATGTTAGGTAGGTACTATACCTTTTATTTTCTTTGCGTTCGGCGTAAATTTGGCCCATCATTGCACACTAGCTTGAGAGCGCTCCGACCAACGGTGAAACTGTTGTTCTCGCCAGCGACAACTTTTCTCAAAATCGATACCTATTACACACATTTCCGATCCTCGGATGCCCTTTTTGGGCGCACCACCGTGTTCCTCACACCCCAAACTATAAAAATTACGTCAACTATAATAATTTTCGAAATTTCCCTAATTTTTGGTCATTTTCGACTACCATACTATTACCATACCATACTATTCTCACGCCTAAACAGTAGTTTCATAGGGTTTTTTTTTGCAATAATTATTGAAAATGTGGCTGCAAACAGGTACTTGATATTGATATCGAAAATAAAACTACCAGTGGTGTTACACAGCTATTTATGAATAAATTACTTATAGGCAAATACCAACAGCAGGACTTCAATGCATTGATGGCTTGCCTACACCTCCGTAGCACGGCAACGGGCCAACAAATAATTTTTTTGTTCGTACATTCTCGTAAAGGTATCACACAGATAAGTAGGTACATTTTAAAACACGTATGAAAGGTGTGGCACATACATACTTCTTCCTAATCATTGCACTGGATCTTAGTGACTTTCATGATAAAACCTGAATAGCTACATCTGAATAATGAAATTAATTATGTGAAATCAGTGTTATTTTTCGAGTGAGAGATACGATTACGCATGAGCAGATTAAAATTATGTCCTGATTCTTATAACACAATAATTATATTATTGATACCTACATGAGTAACCCCTATGAATTTCACTGGATGATCAGTACGGAAGATATGCGTGAGCCAAAAAGAAAAACGGAGTTATTGAAAAAATAGTCTATTTCCACTGATACACGAAAAACGCAAAAAACACTGTTATACCGATTTCGGTGATCAAACCATCGTCAGTAACACACAACCGGTATAACAGTGTTTTTTTGCGTTTTTCGTGTATTAGTGGAAATATACTATTTTTCAATAACTTCGTTTTTCTTTGAAATGGGTTTCCTCGATTTCTTCGCGAGTGATTTAGTGCGTGAGCCAAAAGTTTCATCACACTGGTTTTGATTGTGATATTCATACACATCCTGGTTAACTACCATCTCATTTTTCTCTGATGGTATGACAGACCACATAAGAATGCAGGAACTAATGCAAAACATGTAGGTATTTTGTTCTTTTCTTTTTTGGCTTTATTTATATACTGCCATGGTAAAGATATATTCACCTTGAAATTCTCAACATACTTCTGTGATTCAATTAAAACATTATAAATCAAATTATTGTAAGTATTTACAGTATCATTATTGTTGTGAACGGGTAGGTGTGCTCACCACTTGTCGTGAACGGCGGGTTTTCACGACGGTAGGTTGGAGTGGAGAATAGGGGTCACCAGAAAGTCGTGAGTTAGTCGCGAATGGAAAGGAGCAGGAGAGAGAAGATTGATGTGGTAGGATGGGCTCCTATGGGCTCTAGGCTAACTCCCCGCGGTTTTCACCAACAGCAGGAGTTCTTTTAGGGATGTGCACCCCGCGGTTTTCACCAACAGCAGGAGATCTTTTAGGATAATATGGGAGAGAGGGTCGACAGAGAGAGGTTCGAGAGAGAAGTCGCAAGTCGGGGGTCGAGTCGTCGAATGAAGAGCTGGGCCAGAAGGGCGAGTTTTTACAAGGGCTTTTCCACAATCAGTCGTTACAGTTGGTTGAGGCGGATGGCGGTTGGGGAAACCCTGGGTTGTTTACCACGTCGACGTTCTCCGCGTTTATTTGGTAAAATCACACAATATTACAGGAGTGGATTCTGAGAGGGAATCACGACAATTATCAATACAAATATGTACATATTATTAACGCTTCACTTCAACAGTTGAAAGGAAATCCACTCCTTATCGGTACTTCCGTTTCTTTCCTTCGTGAAAATAATGATTTTTTTTTGTACACCTCGTTGTCTAAATTAAATATTCTCGTTGTCTAAATATTCTACTTGATAGGATTATAATTATATTTAATATTACAATTTATTCTATTAGGGCCATAGCCAATAACTGCCACGTCCAACTTTCTGCTCATTTCCATCGTTCTTTCGTTTATATTTATGAACTGCACACGGATTTGCAGATACACAGACGGAGAGACGGCCTCGGAACCAAAATAGTTCAGAAAGGTTTAAAATGCAAAAAGTGAGTGGGACTTCTGATTCGGGAGGACACTTACACATCTCCTTTTCCGCCGAATTGATCGCAAAAGGCTTTTGCAAGGTGTCTATTCAGAAGAAAGATTTCCATTACCTATTCCTACTGATGCAAACGGAAACTCTTGTTCTGGGAAACCTACTAAATTTATATTGCTCTGGTTGTAACGGATATCTACTCCATTGGCTTCCAATAGTATTTTTACGGTCGCCTGATTCGAGATGCAGAAGTACTAAATATGTACTATTTACAGAGTTTCTCGTACGGTCACTTTGTGTTTGAACACCTGTATCAGCATTGTTTTGGCTTTGAGATGCTCGTACCGGAGGGCTAAATCTCATAACGGTAAAACAAATAATAACATTCCTGGCAGCTCCTGGGCCTGCTTCCGCTGTACCCATGCCACATTTGCCGTTGCCTATTTCATCAAGTTTGAATGTGTCATGACTCGCGCACATGACTGAATAACAATAAGGCCTAAACTCGTTTCACTGGATTTTACAGCACTTCCGGGAAGGGAATTGGCTCACATGTGAACATCGAAAAACTGCCGAATTGTCAATAGGGGAAGATGAAACAGCACAATTTTTGGGCACTGTTAGTATTTATAGTTTGGCGCGGGACCGGAAAAACGTTATTTCGGCTGAGATGTCTCGAATGATTCAATGCTTATTCGTGGGGAGTTTTGTAATTACCGCAACTCTGGCTAAGGCTTGCTCGGATCGTGGTCCGCCACCAGGTCCACCTGGAGGAAAGAAGGTAAGTAAGTTTTTCGTTAAGGAGAAATAGGTAAGTGAACTCCATACTCCTATCTTGTAATGGTTAATGAATTATTCTAATTTTACTCCCGCGAAGGAATTTACTCCCGAGATGTAGGATAGGGAACAGACTTTTTTAAATTTTCAAAATGAGCACGGCCAAAGTTATTAAAAAAAAAAACTTCAAAAACTGATAAACTTTACACGGTTTTATGGCAACGTGATCTTTAATAGTTAACAGTGCTTTTATTGGCTTTCTCTCACTGTACTCCACTGTTTGCCTTTCTCATTCCAAGTAAGAATGAATTCTGGCACCTACGTCTACTCATGACCAGTTAGTTAGCTGTACCTATAACAAAACAGGATTTATTCGTCTTTCTCAAGGCTGTATGTACAGAAGAAGGTACAGTATGGAATGTACAATATGGATCTAACATAATAGTGTGCAGCATGGGCGTGGGCATGTGCGTGTACGTTTGCTGCACAATGTTATGTTATATCCATATCGTAACTTCAATATTGATAAATCCAATTGTACCTTCTTTTGTACATACAGCCTTGAAAAAGACAAATAAACTAGTCGAAACGTCGGTCTAGAAAGCGTGTATATTACTGGACCAACCCTCAACCTCAACATGTTTTATAAAATAAAAAAAGTTGTCTATAAAACTCGAACCCTATTACTTACACTAGAGATGAATAATCATAGTATGAAATATAAATAGGAACAAAGAGTAAGACTTGTAGATGAAAGAGTAATGCCTACAGGTAGGCTTTTACATGTTACAAGGCGTTTTGCTTTTGATGCAGTCCAACTGACCACAAGTGGATTTTTCGCCATCCAGTATTTGAATTTTTCAGTCTACACCTGTTGAACAAGAACCAAATTTTAAAATTAAATGAATTATAAACTGTTATTCAAACAACCGCATTATCATTACCTTTCCTAGGTTTGACGTTATGATCAGTTTACCTCTCAAATAAAAGCTACATCGCATCTACCTGTAATGAACTGTGTAATCGTTTATTCCCAGTCCTTCAGTCCTGGTAAGCCAGATATTTACTACACGTCTGGTAGTCCGCCCTCAGGAATGATGTTATTGGCATTGAAGGTCATGAATATCAATGCAACTCTGAAACTCGTCGATCTCGGCAAACAGGAACAAATGACGCCAGAATACTTGAAGGTGAGTTTCTGATTCTGATTCCTTGTCAAGCTCATTAATTGTCAAGTTTTTAATATTTATCTTGCATGTTGGTGCCAAGAAGAACAAGTTTAGGTAAAAACGAATTATAATCAAATATAAGCATTTGTGCTTTGGCTGCCCAAACTTCACGTTTTAAACCAACGACAAGGGTTGCACCCGGCTAAATTCCTGAGCTCCCTCAAGCCATGTAAATAATAATTTAGGAAAATTTTCAGTTGTAATGATAAAGGGTGTTTGAATAATTTTGATAACACATTGAGGTTTCAACTCTCTTGATTAATGAGAATATTGAAACGAACTCAAGCTCGGAGCGGATTTCCCTTTATCAATTTGACATATTTTTAGGCTCGGCCCCTCGGAAGTGGCCAAGGCCTTTTTTTAATTTTTTTACACTTTTTAGGTAATTTTCATTGTTTTTTGAGGGGAAAAGCGGATTTCCCCATTTTCCACGCTGAGCATCAATAGATTAGTAGGCGGTGGGGGGGGGGGGGGGGGGGTTCAGATCCTTCAGAGAGTTTAGCGTGTGGACGCATTTCTGCAAACTGCCGTACTCAGGGTTAGGTCCCAGTTGTTCCCATATATGCATTTCGTCGCATTCGGATCAGCAGTAGAGACAGCGCATGCGCAAATGTGAAAAAAATTGAGCCCTAACTCACAACCCTATGATCCAAATTGGCTCAAATTTTGATTGTCGTTCAGGGTTAGGTCCTAGTTGGTCCCACATGAATTTTTTCGCTTCGCGTCAGTAATAGCAACTGCGCATGCGCAAACGTGAAAATCGTTGAACCGCCATAACCAAACCCAATCCACACAAATCACCTTTCTGTGCAAATAGTCTCTAGTGTTCCATAAATTTAGATCATTGTTCACACCTTGTTAATACGGGGAATGTCGCTTCTTAATTTCCCCATTGGCCAGATTGTTAATTGAAAAAATCCTCCCTTTCGAACTATGCTAGAAAATATGCTACAAAATACTTACTACCTACCTGCCTATTTTGAATACGGATCACTAATTCCAGCCGAATTACCAAGGCTCAGCCAGGTAATCCATGGATTACTCTAGACCATTATTTTGTTTTATTTTATTTTATTGACTGACAAAAAAACTTGTAAATTGTAATTGTAATTTAATTACAAGGTAAAAAAAGATAAGAAGATAACATAATGTAAAGGAGAAATTGACAGTAAAACTTAAGTAAGTACCTACTTGATTAAAGAAAAACAAAAACTGAATGAAACCAGTGATGAGAATAAGTAGCTTAAGGAAGAGACATATTTAAAATGATTGATAGACTACATGCATGCCCTGATACGATTTCAGACCAGCTGAAAAGATCAAGCTCTGGATTTAAATTCAGAAGGGAGGGATGTTAACTAGACGACCAACTAGGCCATAATATTATGTTTCATACAAGGTTTGCAATTGTTAGGAAAAAGTGGGGAATTGGAAACGTGTTATTTTCTTGTTTGAATTGTAATTTTATACAGGTAGGTAGGCAGTAATTGATTATCTACCGTTTCACCTACTATTTTGTTGCTAGATCAATCCTCAACACACTGTCCCTGCAATGGATGACGAAGGATTCACACTAGGTGAAAGGTTGGTTTTCACCTTATTATCACTTGTCAGCTACAAACTCTAATATAATAATAATTATATATAAGCCGTTACTTTACCACTGTGGTGCTACATATTAATATTACAGCCGCATTATTAATATTTACAGCCGAGCGATCTTGGCGTATTTGGCCGAACGGAGTGCAATCGGAAAAGATATTTTCCCTAAATGCCCCAGGAAGAGGGCCAAAATTGACGAAATGCTTTATTTTGATGTGGGCAGATTATACGCAAGTTTCAACACAGTTTACGTACGTTCGGTTTAATATCATACCAATGCTCATATCGTATAAAGGTGCTTACACTATGACCAAGGCGAGCAAAGAGTCTATAGTACGTCTATAGTTAGTATACTTGGTGCATCATTATTATACATTACAATAATTAGGTATACAAGTATAATGTTAAATTACAATGTTTGAAAAGGGGTTCCGCGTATTATCAAAAAGGTTCCTCATCACTTCGTTATCAAATATCAAGTGTAATCAGAAAATTGAACCCCTTTCAGCATAAAATGTACTAGATAGTGGTCCACCACCCACCTACCTCCTTTCGAAGTGAGAAAAACATCGTGTCACGGTGCAGCCATTTTAACCCAACTTCTGGGCACACTAAAACCCACGTACCATGAAACTGGAATGTAAATAATGACTCTACTTCCTATTCAGAATTAGCATGACTTGGAAAATTCGCTCTGTAGTTCATGCTGTATGATTGAAACTTGAACGAAAATGAAAATTGTTGCTAGGATTTCAGCCCTAAGACCGCCACAGATGCTGAGAATAAGAAATTGGACGAGTCTTTTGCCATGTTTGAAGAATACCTCAGTAGAAACGGATGGGCAGCTCTGGACCAAATGAGCATCGCCGATATTTCCCTGCTGGCCACGGTTTCGCTCACTGAGGTACATTTGACAACGCACTGCTAGAATTATATACCTATACATAATATTTATACATAAATATATATTCTCACAATTCTCAAATAATTTTGAAATGTTCTTCAGGATAGTCAACGCGACCATTCAAATTTTTTCATCATAATTCGATTGCCTCTGTTTGAATGCATCAATTCAAAACTTGTACTTGTTCTTATCGGTAGAACGTTGGCTACAGCCTGGCGAGCTATCCCAAAATCACGGAGTGGCTTGCCAAAATGAAAGCAACTGTGCCGGACTACGAAGCGACCAATCAGCCCAACCTAGACGCGTGGAAGGCGCTGTATGAGGCAAGCCGAAGTAGGTAAATGGCGTGACGTCGTCGACATATCACAGTGAATAGCTGCGGAGCTATATTATATAGCGTCTCACATGCTTTCATCGTACCGAAAGATGATGGTAACCATGACAATAATTTATTACAAGATAGGTTACTATACCACTCTCACTATATCCGACTTTCCTGTGTATACCTTGAAGAAACCAAGTAAACTTATCACCATGATGGCATACAGAATGTTTGTTGTTATTTTTCTTTCCTATTTAATCACCGAACAACTGGGTAGGGGAATAGTATCATCACATGCGAGTTTCAAACCCGACTTTATACTTTATACCTACCTACACCACATGCAGGAATATTCATTAAACAGGCATTCCAGGTCTCGTGTGGATCGGCCACGGTTCTTGACTTCCAATGTTTTCCTCGCCAATATAAAATTGAATAAAAATAATGTTCCGAACGTCGCAGAAGCTAAAATTACAGTCGTTGGCAATTTAGTACCACTCTGCTCTTTCGTTCCGCATAAAAATTACCCTAAAAATGCGTCGCACAACTTGAAATTTGTGACGGTGGCTGTTATCGAGTCGTTTATTGTTCCGGTGAAGATGGGGTCGTTTTGGCTGAAGCCTAATCGATATCCCTTCTTAACCGATGATAATCTCGCTGGTCTTTCGAGGGTCCACCGTCACTCTCCTCACACTCTGTCACAAATTTAAAGGGTTTACTAGTTAGATTTTTATAATTCTCTGTAAGGTTCTAGCGCTAGAGGGTCTTAGAACTTTTTGTGTCACGGCGGCGCCGACAGTGTTGCCGCTGTAATAATAATAATAAATATGTAAATTTTTAGGACTTGAAATTTAGAGGTTTGAAAGGTACAGTAGGTGTAGCTCACAGGGAACCTCGTGAATACACTATGCGACACAATGCAATACAACACTATGCAACCAGTAACGGGACCAGTAAGAATACCTACATGTACTGCTTGGTATCACTGTCTATAGTTTAAATACTTAATTAGATTAATACATTATTTTCGTTGTTATTATTTTTATTGTAAATTATTTCTGTGTTCATCTAATATAAAACGTAATATAAAATAACCGATGATGAAAAAAGGCACAATCTTGTCACCTTTTGGTACAAGTAGGTAACCTCTTTCGTACCTATATTTTTTTAACGCAGCAAATTATTACACAACGGTTTCTTATTTCCCTGTACAGATCCCCCTTACGGTATACATACAGCGCAGATAGGATCATTGCTAGGGAACAGCTGATCATTATCACGCATGGCTTCGCTTCATAGTGCAGCAGGTTGGAAACTGTTTTATACTGTGTTCACAATAAATAAAGCGACTGCTGCAATATAATCTGCAATATAATTTTAATCCAATGAGAAGAACGAAACATTTGTACAGCTCCCACAAATGCACAACTGGACAAGTAAATTAGGCCATGGCGGACACACCAATACAGTCATCAGTGCTTCCAGGATCAGAGGCTGAACGAAGTTATTAGTTCTGGTTTAAGTCACTTGAGCGCCCCAAACGTAAATATTATAAATAATATTAACCTAGGACTAGGTAGATGAAATCTACATAATGTTGATTTCACGGTGATTTTAGGCTAGAATTAAATTGAGCACCTGGAACAACATGGCCGACTCTCTTTACAGATGTATGGAATTGTGGATGCTATTACCCCGCCAAATTGTTGCGCCGCGCTAACTTAGCCCACCTGAGTCGATATCACCTACTGTTGCACCTTGTGCACCTATTGGACTGTATGCCCTATGTGTTTAAATAAAGAATTGAATTGAACTGGTGACCGCCCGAGACGAGAACCAGAGACGCCGCAAACTTTTATCCCAAACGGGGACATATGTTCCTATGCTGGTAGGTAATATCAATAGTCAAGTACGTCTGTAACAACTACCAATCACTTGAAAAACAAAATCTATAATAATATTGCACTATTTTCTAAAAGCCTAAATACACATCGAGCCTAGGACCTTCCAAACAAATAATTTATTCTATAGGTGACTTATCGCTGTTTATCTGCAATCTTGCTCCCATGCTCCCATTTGCAATCTCCTTTTCCCAAGTAGGTATTTCCTACCATCAATCATTACTAGTATCACCATTTCAGTACCATGGAGCTATCATTTTTACGTTTCTAAGGGACAAAATCAATTATAAGCTTTCGTCTAAGATAAAATTCATATAATTTTAATACAAAATTACACTGACTGTACCCTGCACGTTCAGTAGGTACTGTGCATCTCTATTGCGACATCGAAAGATCGAAACCAGTCGTATCAATTGAAAGCTCGCGGAAGAAGAGTCAGTACGAATAATGGCGACGCTGGCATTTCAACTTCTCGTGATGTTGGCGAACATGGCTTTCCAGTGATCCAAACCCTCTTGATTGGCCATTTGGTAGTCCGGGATGGCCGCCTTCGTTTTGTCAATCCACTGCTTGATTTTGGGAAACTTGGAAAGGTCGTGTCCAACTACCTGTAAATTGATTGAAGTAAGTTTCACGGTTTTTGGAGGTCAATTTCGTGAAAATTGAATATCATCATGCGGCATTGAGGATCCTTGGGATTCACGGTAAAAGTGAGTACCTAGGTAGGTAGGTGCATACGTATTAGGGTCTATTCGCCCCTTGAAAGGAAACCCTATTTCCAAAAATACTCCATGAAGGAAAATATACTCCAAAAACGTTTATAATGCACAGGTAGGTATCTGTACGAAAATTTGCCCGTCCACACCCACGCCTTGTGGCCTTTGAAATTACGTATCTATAAATAAAGTTCTTTTTTTTTTAATCAGACGAATTCCAAGTAAATAACATCAAAATCCAAGCAACATCAATATACGACCGATTTTTATGACATTCTCAGGGACCTTGCAGGCTGGGTTCCTTCTGGTTCTTCTTGAATTCCATTGAAGGATTACGCTAACAAAGAATTCGTTCAATTATTATCCCCGTTGTGTTCAACCGATTACCTACATTTTTAAGGGTAATCCACAGGGTTATCATTCGTCCTACTTTTTACGCCCTGTCGTCCCGTCCTCCCTCCTTTTTGAAAAAGGGTGATTTTGTCATACTTTTTGGATCTACAGTCAAAATACAATAAATAAGATGAAAATCAGGGGTTTTAAGCTAATTCAGCGATCTAAAAATAAAATTTCAAAGTCTGTAATACGAGAACCCGAACTCTAAAACTCAAACCCTGCATAACAAACTGTTATCATCTAAAGCTGACGGAGAGGGCTCTAGTGGCTCCCCATGAAATGAAGTTAATATTATGGAATGATTAGAATACGGAAATAACGAGGGCAAGACCCTTACCACATGAATAATACTCGATACGTTATAAACATTTAAATGTTTGTGGGCCTAGTCCGAATTTGTTGAGGGGTGATGATGCCCACCCGCTTGGCAGACTTTTTTTTCCAAGTAGCTTTGATTCACAGTTTTCAGTTTCATATACAAGCAATAGCCGTGGTTAAAGGCCATGATCGTCACCCCAAATTGCCTATCAAATTATAAAGAAAGAACACCGAAATCCATCGAAAGCTGACGGAGAGGGTTTCAGTGCTCTAGTGGCTTCCCATGTAACTGAATTGAATACTATGGAATGATTAGAATATGGAAATGACGAGGGCAAGACCCTCACCACATGAATAAGTATCTCCCAACTAAATATTACGTTAAATACGATCGACTGCCATTGTTACGTAAAGAGCCTTGAATTCGTGCTACTTTGTATTATTCCACTGGGCACAAACTACATCCGACAGGATGCGTCAGATTTTCGTCAGTTCCACGAAACCGTTCTTTATTCTTTCCATAATACCACTTTACTCAAATGACTTTGAACAATCGTTGTATTGGCAGTGGTTAGTGGGGAATGTCAACAACCTTCCCACCCGTGTAAAAATCACATACAAACTATCAAACGGAAATAATTGAGCGAGTTACCAACAAAGAGTTGGATTCTGTGTTATTAAAATCATAATTTATTCGGTTTGTCTGTCTTTGTTAGCACATCACGGCTGTCACTAAGGGATGGAGGAATACGCCAGGGATCCGAATTGGAATTGGCAACTAGCGGTGTACGAGAATCAAGGAGAAACAAACTAACTACGATAAACAAAACAGGAAGAAAAAGTAAACTTCCTTTCCTACATATTTGTTTCCGTTCATATTTACCTCAGCAGTGGTCACTGTTACAATCAGAGATAAATCCGCGATGGTCATTTGCTCTCCCGCTGCCCATTCCATCCGAGTCAGATATTCTTCCAACATCGCAAAAGAATCGTCGAAAGCCTTTCCCCTCGCCTCGTCGTAAGGTTTACCCTTGAGCATTGGCTTCTGTTGGGATAACAAACAAAGACCGTGAGGTGGGAAAGTTGAAACAATAGCGGACGAAGAAGTTTTTCGGAGATCAATGAGCCACCACATCATCACAAGTTATAGCAATCAACTGGTTATTATATTAATTATATTTTATTATTATGATATTCTTACGTATAGGTCAAGGAAGTTCTGGTAGAGCCTCCCGATATCGAAGTACAGCATCTGTTCGATTACTGCCCTTTTCTTGGTATCCTTTGGGTAGAATTTCTCACCGCCGGGAGTTGTATCAGCCAGGTACGCTGCGATCGCACGGCTGTAAATTAACATTTTTTGTTATCAACAGTAAGAAATTAGACCGACAAGTGGATAATCATCCACTACCTACTCAATTTCGGCTACCACAAGAATAACTTAATTAAGTATGCATTAAGAACGTCTTTGGGCAGGTTCCTGCTCACTAGGATTATTTTGTCTTTGCTCAGCATAGTTGACCCGTCTTTGGGTAGGGGGCTAGGTACCTACTCGTATTTCGGAACGTTGGACAGGATCTGGATCAATAACTTCGATGGAACCTGAATATAGAAGAAGTTTCGGAAGTAGCGGAAATTCCGAGGCTTCAGTTTTGTACGTACATAAAAGATTTCCAGCAAAATTCTAGTTGATATTACATGAAATCGGAAATCGTTGATATCATTTTTGTATCACTGTCTCTCACCAAACCGTCGACAACGCCTTAAATGAGTAATACGATTGAATTGTGCTATATGCTGTCGATTTCATGGTTTAGTTTATGAAGAGAGGGAGAATTTTCAGTTTAGCTTCAAAGTAAATAACATAAGTAGGGCCAAACTTTGTTTACTGGAAATATATTATTAAATATTTATGGCATTCACATTATAGAAAATCAATGTTGAATTATCAGCCGTTTGATTCAACGTTCAACCTCAAATGAAGATAATAAGAATAAGATGAAACTACCTACCTAACATTTTTATAACAAAATATTTTTATTAAAAAAAAAAATCAGAAATTGTAGAACTATGGTCAATAGACTCATGGATAACCAATAGACAAACGGTTTTTGAAAACGGACTCCAAAATATTTTTTCAGGGATTCTAATTTTTATTAAAAAAAAAAAAAAATCAGAACTCTTGGAAAAATGGTATTTTGATGCCCGTTTTCAAAAATGAGCGTTGTTTTTTAAATGAGGGTGATTAAAAGTAAAAATGCGGGGGCAAAAAATGACGGATCAGGCATCAGGCCTATTGACATCTGAATGGCTGTTGGCCGAAGGAGGCGGAGCGAAGCCTCAGAGCTGAAGGTTCTCAGTGCGGCCGACAAAGCAACATTAGAAATGCAAACCTTCGTGGCAACCTTCCCCTTGGTTTAATTTTGAGGAGTTTTTAAAATTTATTTTTTAAATTCGTTTAAAAATAGTTTAAAATGATACACGAGCGCTCCAAGCGGGATTTGAGATGAACTACTCGGCAATTTACCTGATACGTCATTTCTAGCAGGAACTCAGATATTCAAATCTCACACTGGTTTTCGGCCGATATTTTCTGACATGAACACCTCATTATGAGGTCAATAAGTGTTCTGTTACTGAACAGAGTTTGACCGAAAAAAGGATAATTTTTAACAGGAAAATCGCTTGATACGCTTTTATCGAAAATATTATCACCTTTCGGACAACACGAACCCGTTGTCGTCGAGCGTAGGAACGGTATGCTGAGGATTGATCTGAAACCAAAATTAATGAGAATTTTCTTGAATTGAGATAAAGGTAAGCAGGTAGGTACCTACCTGATTAGTACCCAGGATATTACTTTGATTACCTACTGAAGTTTGATGGGCATTGCGGAATTAAGTATATCCTTATCATAATTACAGTTAAATTATAGGGTCAACCAATTTTCTTTTGAATCTGGATAGGTAAAAATGTAGAAAAAGAAATTCTAGGAAGAATTTTTTAAATATTTATTTATGACATAATGTACACAGGAACTTTTGTCCCTCATTGCATACAAGGACTTAGAATAACTATAAATTAAATTAATAATGAATAGGGTTGCCATCCGTCCGTGTTTCCCTGGACAAGTCCGTATTTTTTATGCGTCCAGTGTGTCCGTATTGTATTTTTGAAGCGTCCAGGGAACGTCCGTATAAGTCCGTATATTTCAAGTTGAAAATATTGAAGTAAGAAAACGAGAAGACAACAGTTTTCCTGTGTGTGAGAATGCGTGGCTGTGCTACCCATATAGGTACCTTACCTACACAATTTGTCATCCCGCCGAGGTTCGAGCCTTTTAAACCCAATTTAAATGTTTAAACATCATCAATAAATTAAAGAAATGGCACAGTACTTGCCAAGTACATTTTGATATGGTATTTTCAGGGTTTTAGGAAGTTTAATGTTATCAATTTTGTTTTATCTACCTACCTATTATTTTCAATAATTAATAAAGAACGTGTTAAGCGATCATCCATCGATATCTCCTAAGATTTATAATATATTTTTAAAATTATCGTTCCTAAGGCAATAAAATGATAAATTATGGTATTTTACGTTCAGTTGACCGTCCAGGTTTTTGTCCGTATTATTAGGGTTGGGCGTCCAGGAAAGTCTAGGTTTTCACACTTCGGTGTCCAGGTTTTTAGAAAAAGGAGATGGCAACCCTAAGGTAGAATAAACTTATTCAACTTTGAACTAGCTATCAACCTATCTTTACGGATCTATTTTCCATCCGTTTCAACTTTTTTAAAACCAATTTCCACGAAAGGTTATCAGATCAAGAAAATAGGATGGTGCCTGCATACAATTTAATTACACAAACAAAGGTGGTTAATTCTATAAATTAATCATTCAATGAAATGCCTGCCTAAAAATCTGCACAAAAAGTTGTATTATGCAGTAGGTAGAACACGAAATTAAAAAATAATCACTGGATGTTTCCTTCACTATTATGTTTTCAATAAATCAAGGAAAAAGCTAATATGATGATTTGCAATATGAGCGGTAGTTGCTTTCATATCTCGCAGTGTGCAACTGTAGACAATAATAATCAATAATCAATTGCAAAATATTCTACCTTACTTGTACATAGTACCTGTCATGTGTTTGGAGGGTATCATAGCATGCACTTACAGTAAGCGCTACTAGTTATTTGTGTTAGGCTTACCTTGAGGAACTCTGGTTTCAACTGATCACCTTTGACTATGTCTGTCAATTTCATGTTCAAATCCGCCCCCAGAACCTTCGCAGAGATCATGGCGACGCGACATGGTGGACTTGGCGGGAAGTAGTACAGATCCGGCTTCCCTGCCTGTAATCCATATAAATATACAGATATATATGAATGTGTGAAGAAAGAAATCAACCGTATTGTAAGTAGCGACATATTCCTATCTCATCTCATACAGGTAACATCTCAGGACCTCAATCTATTTACTAACGCTTCGATTATATTTGTTCTTCCTTCTTCCTCAATGAGCCTGCCCTTCCTGGACAACTGTGATTCTTTGTCTAGCTGTACAGCTACATCTTAGTTACAGCTATATATACCTACTTGTGACCCTCCGAAGTGAAGAAACAGGTCATAAATCCAAAATGACCATATGAGCAAATTTTCGGAATTGGTCATTTTGGCTATTTTTAACGTGTTTTGGCAAGTTGTGGCCCCAAAAAAACTTGGAACTTGCCTTTATTTTTGTTTAAAAAAATTATATTATTTTCCAATAGATACTGAACTTTTTTTACCGCCTCAAGTCGTCAATATTCATCACATTTGGTTGACGTATTTCCACTTTACTTCAGTGTTATATGAATGGAAGTATGGTGTTCGAGAAAAGCATGGGATCTCTTTCAGAAGTGCTCAAAGCGAGTTTCTGGACGGTTTTCCGCTTGACGTTGTTCAATATATACGTATGTACGTATGCTGGAATTTCCTCAGAATAAGGTAGTTTCAGACTTTCTTTTTGGGGTTTGTTCATCTCGTTGAACTCTTCAGTTTGAGATGAAAACGATTTTTTAGGTGGACAAATGAGGGAGTTATGACGGGTTTTCTAATTTTTAGATTTTTCAACTATATTTGCCGTAAAAATATAACAAAATTGGTGCAGTTGGTACTAAAATGTCCGATAGGATGTCTAGATCATGCCTATTGATTTTGAGCTCGATTGCGTTCGACATGGCTAAATGACAGCAAAAATATGCCAATGGGTCCAACATTCCCCAGGTTTATAAGGTAAACGACGTTGTTTTGGTGTCAGAAAGACGTTGAAAGTGAGATTTCTATGCAAGTATATCTATTTCCATGCTTAGTACAGTATATTCTCATGATCGGCCTGTCAGACCAACATATGAGCAGCCAGACGGTCCGCAATGGTCGGCCAGTCATCTGAAACGGGCGGCCAGTTGGGCCGCAATCTTCAACAATTTCGTTTCAAAAAATTTAAATTTGACCCTTTTTCTCAGGAATAATATTTTTAGCAAATGAAATTGTCTTTTCTGTATCAAGCCATCAGTCTACAACAATTTTTGCGATTTTAAATAAATTGCTACGCATCTTTATCGATTTATTACACTCGTTGCATTAATTTCATGTTCAGGTATTGATTAAATGGCATATATTATGGGATAATCAAGAGTTCATCCGGTCATTTTGCGGCCATTCTTCATTTATGCTAGGATTTGATTTCAAGAAGTTGTCCGTGGACATGGAACTATCAACGCATACAGTAGCCAAAACGGAGTTTATGGTAGGATTACAGGAGCCTACTGATGCATTACACATCTATCTCTAGATCCCGACATTGCCTGAACATGAAGTATTATCGACGATATTCCGCACCTGACAAAAACCCACATGTGATGATGCATGAGTGCGGCCAGTGTTTCCATAATACGAGTATATCAACCCCATCGAATTCCGACGTAGCTTTGGCCGGTGCATACGCAAAAATGAAAACATCGCCCATCAGGATCTTATATTCGTCTGATTTTGATGATTATTATACGTAATAATATAACGGTGCAAATGATTCCACAACGATTTATTATTTTCCTGTATGATACCTAGGTACGCGCAAACAAAAATGACATCAGAGTCGAAGTATTAAGCTCTCCAACACTCGGCAATTACAGTATCTAACATAAATATATGTAACTTTCCACCGCCCCCATCTCCTGTAACGGGCCATTGCGGCCCCACAAACTTCTCACCCCATCAAGTTTTGAAATTCTGATAGTCGCTGAACGTAAGTAGGACCCTCGACATGATTATTACCAAATTTTCACCCGATTTGGATGATTCGTTTGGTCGTGAACAACAAACTTGTACCTATCAACAAATAGGCCAAAAAAGGAGATAAACCTGTTAAACTAATATATGAACAAAATCCGAAATAACCATCATCCTTCAAATTACACAATCTCACGGAACAACCAACTCGATTTCATACAGCCATCCGTGATTATTATCAGCCGTTCCCCAGCAATGATATTATAATATCTGAATCTGTGTCTGTATGATGTATGATGGACGTCCGATTCGCATTAATGTTGACAAAGCTTTTCGGGCCTTACTGTGAACGAACGTCTGGACGTACAACCCGGGCGGTCTAACAAAATCCTCAAGTTCGGAATCAATTTAAAAACGTCATTAAAACCATACCCTTCTTTGAATGTTTGGATGCCACAGGTTCTCAAAATGTCAACCCCTATTTTTCATCCCTTAGAGATGACCGACACTATCGCCGACCTTTGAGAACCAACTAGACCCCAGAAATGAGACATACAAACCAAATTTTTAATTTGGTTCATGGGAACTGAGGAAAGTGCGAAGTACGGCGGACGGACAAACATTTTTATTCTATTTTCGGATTCTACGAACCTTGAAACGCAAACCATCAAATTTTGAGGGGGTTAAATTTTTGTTCCCCATGCTCGATTCCAAAGCTTCATAATTGAAAATAATAAACGAAAATCGGAAATAATCGTTCATAATAAGGAATGTGTCCACCTTCTGACCAAACCAATAATTATTATATTATGGTACCTAATAATAAAACTTGAAACACAATATTTGATCTTGGTTCATAAAATATAACCGGAGTGTCACCTGATCTGAAGTCCAACTTTCATAATGGACTAAAAGATTATAACAAAAATTAGGTAGCATAAATAAATTAATAGGTACTCACCATAGCCTCTAGAGCGGCTACTATGACGAGGAAAAGGATGTCGACTACTCGAGCCATACTTCGTGAATGGGCATGTACGGAGTGGAACGCTTGAAATAGCTTGTCGTATTTCCGCTACCTGCGGCTCTTTTATTGAAAGTCATGACAGGATTTAGACTATTCCAGACTTCTATAATTTATCCTGCCAACTACAGGATGTGTTTCCCGGTTTTGCGCGACCGACCGATTTGAAATGGTAGGCACAATTGCGGTGATTTGAGTTTGACATGATGTATTACCACTGGTGCACTGTCTATTACTGAATTTAACCTGTTATTGTTGTGGTTCCAATCGTTGCTCCCAATGATGGAACGAATCGAAGATCGGACAGCACTCGACGAATTTCCTCTCTCTGTAGGTAAATATGGGGACCAACGAGGGCCTGGTCCAGTTCTTTGGTGTGTGTCATGCACTGGTGGAGTTTCGGGTGCGATTCTTGGACACGAGAGAGCTGAGTTTGAGGTACCTACGTAGTGAAGCTGATAAACGATAGCAAAACTGTTGGCTGGGGTATTAATCAAGCATGGAAATTAAAATAGAGCAATGCACGTTGAAAACTAACTTACTGGGATGAAACGAATTAAATCACTCGCGACGAAGTTGTGGAAACCCATTTTAATAAAAACGGAGTTATAATATAACAAAGTCTATTTCCACGAAAACAATGAATACAAAGTTAAATCGATTTCGACGGTTAGGTCATCATGTTTGTTACTGATGATGACCTAACCGTCGAAATCGATTTAACTTTGTTTTCGTGGAAATAGACTTTGTTATATTATAACTCCGTTTTTGACATTTTATGTCTTTACTTTGCTACATAAACTCGAAAATGAAACGGGGGACATGCAACGGAGACATGCAACGGAAACAAAGTCACGAAAATATTTCTGATGATTTTCGCTTACAACCGATTCGTTGCTACGGAACTTTATCTTCGCCAGTTATCATCGTACAAAAATCGTTCACCACTCGTTGGATAGCTCTCGATTTACCTAACCATACTACGTTAACCACTGCGGACTGCGTGGCCAACAAGCTGCGGTATGAGCGTGATTGTTTAAATGAATGTTTACGTACATAATACAGTGGAGTCCGGCTAATCCGAACTAATTGGGACTGAAGGCTGTTCGGACTAGGTGATAGTTCTGCGACAATTAAGTACGAAGTACTTGTTTTTAAATTGAAACGTGATTCTTTGTCATTTGTGACCGCCCAAGGACAGAGTTTACCATTCGTTGGAAATCTTGACCAAAACAATTAAGTACGAAGTACTTGGTGTGGGTGCGGGAGGGGGCGCTAAGACATAAAATGTCCCTCGTGGTTGCGTACTTGTACCCACCGTTTGTGTTTCATAATTTTAATTTTTTTGAAAACCGGACGAACCATGTTATTAAACTGAATCGAAAGTGTACGGAAGTATATTTTCCGCCGATATCATTTCATTTCATTTTAGCGAATTTTCGAAGAAAAGGAAGCTATTGTTCTCGGTCCAAAATTTTTAAAACTCGAATTTCCGAAAGATTTTTATACCAAAATCCGTTTCAGACCATCCTGAATTCCCTGCCGAAAGACACCAAAAATTATATGTATATATATATATATATTTATATATTTATATATTTATATATTTATATATTTATATATTTATATATATATTTATATATTTATATATGTATGTGTCATTCCAGACGATAACTCTCGAAAGAATTGAGATAAAAAGTTAAAATTTGCACGAAAAATCTGTCTTGGCAATCGACAGGCTAAGTTCGAAGATGAGCAGAATCGGGTCACCCTAAGGGGGAGTTTTGGGGAGTTTTAGGGGGGGGAAATTACCCATAAATTCCCAAAATGAAAAAGTCTGACAAGTGACACCTCATTTTAAAGGTTTTTGTACGCTGAACACGATGGTGAAATCAGAATTGCGATATCTCATTCCATTCTCAAACTGGAGCACTTTGAAGATGAAGGAACGTGGTTATTTCTTGAGATGTTCTTCCTGGTTCGTCTGCTCTAATCTGATAACGGAATGGGATATCGCAATTCTGACTTCACCATCGTGTTCAGCGTTGGAAAATCTACAAACCGAGGTGTTACTCGGCAAAAAATGGAACAAAAAATTTGTTATGTACCCAATACCTACTCTTCTGGTATTCAAAACATTTTTGATTTCCCCCTCCCCCTCCTTCCACCCCAAATTTTACTTTGCGTAAAACTACTCCTGTTTTAATTTTGTATGGTATCAAGTTGGGAAAACATTGACCGAAAATTAATTTTCAGAAAATTTTAGGCGGAGGAGGAAGATGCCGAAAACTTCGAAAATTCGCTCTTATAGCCATGCTGCATGACTGTGGTTTTTTTTTTTTTGGTCTTTGCTCAGTCGAACACCGAAGACATCGTCCGATTCTTCCATAATCACCTGTGACGTCTCATAAATGTATGAAATCACATTCTACTTATTGCATTGTAACTTTAAAAAAAAACGCGTTATTTTCACATCATGTTTTATTCGGTACCAAACACCCATACAAAATTACGTCATTTCCCCTCTCCTATAACAAACAGTCTAACACACACTCACCTATGTCACACCCTATCAGTTTCTGTTAGTGATTCCATGTTCGTAAACAATTTAATTCGGATTGTATCGTTATTATAGCAACGTAGGTATTCCCTGGTTCAGAACAATAAGCCGTTTTCCTTAAAGCCATTACTGATAGGTCGATATTTTTTCAAGTCCACTACAAATAGGTCGTAATATTTAAAATCTAATAAACTACTCCACTTACCTAGTTAGCAGGTACGCGATTAGTTAGATAGGTAGATGGGCGCTTTCTATGAGCCCTAGATAATTACGTAGGGTTTGTTAGGCTGTGATCTTGACAGTATCTGTAGAAGTACCTTTACAAACTATGGTGTTATTGACTCTACTAACTACCACTCAAGAACGCTACGGTTGGTATCTTTAGGTACCACTTTCATAATATTTCCTACACAGTTTGTCTTTCTGTTCGTACCTAGATATTAGTTATTACTGGGATGAAGCTTAATGTATGCTTCGTAAGAATTATAATATCATTTCAACTAACCACGGTTTACTTACTGTACTTGAACCAATATAGGTAGGTGGGCTCTAACCACTCAGCCGACGGACGACACGTCCATGCGTAGATCATGTCTCGTTTGTTAATTAATTACCTAAATTGACTAGGTGTCCATATTTATTCCAAATTTAATTAAAAATTAACTTCGGGTACCTATGTCTCGTCCAAATTAAAAATATGAACCATAGGTAGGTATCACACCTCAGTGACTACTTTCAAATAAAATGCAAGAAAACGCTGAAAATTATTACACAACGGTTTATTATTTACCGGTATAGATGCACCTTCTGCGTAGATCACTGTTTTCTGTGGTTAACACCTCCCTCGAGCTCCCCCCAGGAAAGCCCTTAATCCAGTACTGGAGCCGGCCCGGCAATTACAGTTACATAAAAATTCGCAGGATTCAATAATTAAATTATTATATGTTGTTATTCATTAAGCATAAGGTAACAAACCATTGTGTAATAACTAACCAGTGTAGATGGCCCTTCTGCGTAGATAACTTTTACGCGGTCAACACCTACCCTCGTGCTCCCCCTGCGATGGAGCGGCCCAGAAATAAATTACAGTTTCATAAAAATTCGCTGGGTTCAATTTTTCAATCATTAATTTATTATTTTTGTTGTTATTCATGAAGCTTAAAGTTTGTAAATGTACCTATCAAAACAGTGGAAAAGAGCCACCATTTTTCAAACGAAATAATATCACAGAACAACCAACCTACTCGACGTCATACAGCCATCCGTGATTATAATCAGATGATCCCTAGCAATGATATCTGCGCCGGGTTTATACCGTTTGATTCACGATCATGTTGACGAAGCTTTTCAGTGCAAACGAACGGCTGGTCGTACAATGCTCCAGGTGGTCTCAAAAAATGCTTTATTTCAAGATCAGTTTGAAAACGTTAAAAAAAACCACACCCTTGAGCCAGACCCTTTGAGTTTTCGAGCTACGGCGTTCTGAAAAATTCAACCCCTATTTTCACCCCTTAGGACTGACAGTAACGCCGAGCTTGGCGGACCAACTAGACCCCAAAAGGGACATACAAACCAAATTTCATTAATTTCGGTTCATCGTAACTAAGAAAAGTGCAAAGTACGGCGTACGGCGGACAGGCAGAAAATGCTTTTTACCATCAAATTTTGAGAGGGTGGTTATTATTATTATTTTTTTTTTTTCATGCTTGATTTCAAAGGTTCATTATTGAAAATAATAAACCAAAATACGTGGGTATTTCCCATTTTGACTTTTACCTACGGCATTTAAAAACTGTGTAGGTACTAGCAGGCTATATCTGTGATTTCCAACGATCTCTAGAAGGTCAATGTAACTTCGGGGAAGAACGAACTAAGTCCAAAGTGGTAGGGGAAAGAACGAACCAAGTTCACAAGGCAAGATAACCTTGCTAGGTTTTCTTGGTCTCACGTTTGGTTACAAGAGTTTGTACTCGAAGTCCACCACTGAAAAATACCGAATGAGGGTTGGGTATGTTTCACGCTTAAAAAAAATAAGCGTTATTTTTTAAATGAGGGTGATAAATATCAATAATGCGGCGAAAAATTACGTACCAGTTCTATAATTGGCATGCGATTGGCTGTTGGCCTAAGGAGGCGGAGCGATGCCTCATAGGCGACTGTTCTCAATGCTGCTAACCTTTCCCTTGGTTTGATGTTGAGGATGTTTTTTAAATTTATTTATAAATTAGAGGTTCCATCCATCCATCAACTGCAGTTCTGTACATCGTTTAACCTTTTAAGTGCCGTGAGGGCCGCCGGCTACCTCACAATTTTTCATCTGTACATCTAAGGAATATTATTTTTTCCGACCCTCCGGTAATTATTAGCTTCATTAGGCACCTAGCAACTGGATCACGGGATGGTATACGATTTGCAGCATGTTTTAGAAGCGGTTACCATGGCTGCCAATGAGACCGCGGGCGGCCTCACTTTTTATATGAAATTTCCTCTGACAACCCACTAAAGAGCTATTGAATTTCCTAAATAAATACAGCTGAGTAAATCAGTGTAGTATTTTTTTTTTTTTTTTTTTTTTTACAGGTAAACAACTTGTGTTCCGAGTTTCATTCCGCGTGCCATTCTCTCTTGCTTCCACCCTCCTTTTTTATCCTTGTTTCATTTATGATGAATAAAGAAAATGTTCAACCCAGTACGAGTAGCGGACGGACGCGAAAACCACGATCTACGGTGAGTAAAAATACGAGACAGGTTTTGAGTGAAAAAGAAGTGAATGAGGAGATACAGAAGACACAGGATGCTGATTCTGATGACGCACTTAGCTCGTTTTTAGAGTCTGATTCGTCTGAATGGGAATCCTCAGATTCTTGCAGCTCTAGCGAAAGTGAAGAGGGTGATAACGCATATGAAAATGAGACTGATGTGATAGGTGAAATCATAGGCCCAGAAGAGGCGGAAGCACATGGCGACATTTCAGTTGAAGAATGGCTTGAAGTCGATGGTACTCACTTACAGAATATACCTGAGTACCAAGAAAACGCGTCCTTTTTTTATCACCCGTTGTATCCAGAAAATCCTGAAAACCTTCAGCCAATTGATGTCTACAGTACATTCCTTACAACGGAGTTGCTAGATATCATTGTTGCCGAAACAGATTGTTATGCTGTGCAGTCTGCTGGTAAACCACATAAGAAGAATTCGCGAGTTTATGATTGGAAACCTACATCGAGGGAAGAAATATTGACGTTTTTTGGGATCGTAATGTACATGGGTTTGGCCGATTACCCTAAACTGTCAGACTACTGGAGTAAAAAAGCGCTGTATAAGAATAATCCAGTTAGAAATTGCATGTCTCGTAACAGGTTTCAAAATATACTGAAATTCATTCATTTTTCCAACAATGAAGACGCGGGATATGACAGGCTTCATAAAATTAGAAGGATCGCTGAAATAATGCAGTCAATTCCAAAACAATTGTACACCTGGTCGAATTATTGCGGTGGATGACAGTTTGATTCCATTCAAAGGGCAGTTACTTTTCAAGATGTATATCCCTCAAAAACGACACAGATACGGTGTGAAACTTTTCAAAACATGTGATCCCTCAGGGTACACCTTCCGACTATCTATTTATAGTGGGAAATCGAGTTTCATTTCCAAAGGGCTTGGTACGCAAGTGGTTCTGAATTTGACTGAGCCCTACCTAAATAGCGGGCGAACAATTGCTGCCGATAATTTTTATACAAGTGTTCCTCTGGCTGTTAGAACGCAAGCTATTAGAACGGCAAACTCACTTGCTGGGTACTCTTCGAAAAGACCGTAAGGGACTTCCCAAAGACTTGAAGCTGAAGAGGCTACAACGTGGGCACATTTTTGGTCGGGAAAATAGGAAGGGAGTGGTAGTAGGCAAGTGGATGTCAAAAAAAGAAGTGTACTTTATCACCACTAAACACAATCTAGATACTCAAAGGTAGCAACAAAATCCACGAAAAAAACAGGTGTGCTCCAAGTCAAGCCAAAGGCTATAATCGACTACAATAAAGGGAAAGACGGGATCGACCTTACAGACCAACTGGCGAGCTATCACACTCCTCTGCGTCGAACAATAAAGTGGTACCATAAAGTTGCTTTTGAACTTATGCTAAACACAGCGGTGGTTAATTCGTGGATAATTTTCAAGTACTATACGGGAAGAAGGATAGGGTTGACTGAGTTCAGGGAAGAACTTGTTATGAGGTTGATGCAGCTTCATGTGAGCCCCATTTCATCACCATCTACGGCTTCCTCAACAGCAAGACACGTCCTGGTTGAATCTATTGCACATAGCAGAAAACGAAGAAATCAGAAAGAGGTGCACATCATGCTACCAGAAGATCGCAAAAGTTAGAGGGAGGACAGCGGCACAAACGCAGACTAAGAAAGTTACCACATACTGCGACATATGTGATGAATATATGCGCTATACATGTTTCTCAGTACTTCACAAAACCAACAGAAGAATAATAACATAAATTCCCTTTTTCGATTTCCACTTCATCCGTTTGCATGTCATATTTTGAATACTGTTTTTCATTCACTTCATGTTTGTCTCTCATTCAATTTATTCGTATTTCAGTATCAATACAAAATCAGTTTTGATCAATTTTTGTTCACCTATTCATTTTCAGGACTCACTCTTTTACATTAGAATATGTATATAGAAACCTTTCTTTATATTGAATTCACAATTTATTCATATTTCAAAGCTGGCTTTGAAAACCTATCGTGTTTTCTGTGTTACAAAAACGTGACCCGCCGGCGACCTCATGGCACACCGAGTACTCTGTTGCCTTTAAGTGCCATGAAGGTCGCCGGCGGTCTCAGTACATAATGATATACATAATGTGTTATATTCATTCATAGAATGTAAAGATCCCAAATTTTCACATAAGGAAAGCCTACACTTGATATTTCCATTTGGCACCTGGGGAAGTCATGGCCAAAACAGCTTGGCAGTTAGAAGGCAGTGATGCACTACCGCTCTAAGCTTGATTTGTGTCAAAGTACTCTGCGATTTACCTGATACTTCATTTCTAGCGGGAACTCGTAAATTCAAATTTCACATCCATTTTCTGCATTGAGTTTCTGACAAACACCTCATTATGTGGTCAATAAGTGTTTTAATTTCCGTTACTGAACAGAATTTGGAAAAAACAAGGGGAATTTGTTACCCACAAAAATTTCTCACTTGGAAAATATGCCTCCTTCATATTTGGTGAGACTTTCAAACTTCGAGATTTCAAAAAAAGATGCGGGAAAAGGGGCGCTGCTGTTGCCTGTCACGTTGTTGGGATGAGGTTCTGATGGCTGGCGAGTGGCAACAGATGGGAGATGGCCAGTCGACGATTTATAGCCACCTGATGTAAGCTTCGCTGAATCGCCTTTTTCTTTCACGTGTCCTTCTCCATACATAAAGCAACTTTTCCCTCAACTTTTTCAAGTGCGTAGAGTAAGATGATTATAAAATCTGTAGGTACCAAGTGTTCTCTTTGTGGATACATGATAACTGCCCATTCTATTCCAATTTTCCAATGAAACAATCAGGAGGAGGTAGCTTTGATGATGGGTAACTAATTCCTTGACGAGTGGGAATAGGAGTCACCAGGAGAAAAATATGACAGAAGATTAGTGGATTTCCCCCCTCCCACCAATCAGTTCTTCCAACTTCAGAATTGTTTCCGAATGTTTTCATAAAATGAACAATAAAATAATACACCAGTTGTAACTGAACTTTTTCGTTCCAATCCAATAGATTAATGGAAAACATAAAAAAATGGAAGTTTGGAGAAAAAATGTTCCTACTTATCTTTTTTTTGTGTGTTTCGGGGAAAAACGAGCTTAGTCCACCAAATGTTGGAAACATTAGTTTTGTCCGCACTGGCTTTTTCTGGCGGTCAGCCGACTCCTAGAAACCGGTAACAAACCACCCATGTTCAAATACCATCAGCGTTTGAGTTTGATAATGGTTGTGAATCGAGAAGGCAGTGACTGGTCAGTTTCTCGTCCGCTCTATTTCCTGTGTACTGGAATGACGTTCAGAAAACTGGCTTTGGATGGTCACAAAAACAATGTGAACTGCTGGTTATGGATACTGTAAAGATATATTCAGAAAAGAACCCCAGAATCATTGAGGAAGGCCCAACGCCTTTCTTACAGTCAGATGGTAGGTACTGCTAACTACTATACCAACCCTAAATTTTGCCTGCAATGAAATTTAAATAATTTCTGCCTGGAAACATATCAAGAAATATTTGATATCATCGAATTACATTAAAAAAGTGAAAGGGAAGATGGCACCATCAGAAACTTCGTTTTTAGAATTCCGGGCGTTTGTAAATATTGGACTTATACTTGGTTTACTCTTCCCCTTCGGTTATCAATTCTTTTGATTACAAATTCATCGTAACATAATAAGTCCGAGTTCCTAGCAAACCAGGTCAAATTTATCCTCCACCCTTGTCTGCAGTTACATACCCTTTTCGATTTACAGGGATTTTCTTTACTTTTCAGTAGGTAAACTAACTCGTGGTAGAGTGTATTATCAGAATGACTTTACGATACCCACTTGTTTTACCCAAATTCTATTTATTTAGAATTATACTGTGTATTTCTGGCTAACGATCAGTCTGATTAGGAGTCGAAGGGAACGTCTCACATTAAATTTATAATTTTTTATGACAAACTTTAGATAAGAGTAATAAATTCAATACACGAAGTGTGGATTTCAGTTTGATTTAGGAATACATTTTGTAATACACCTTTCACTTCTTGCTCTTTGCAGCCTGGTACATTAATCCAAACTTTTCAGCTCCAGCTTGGTTCGCCTCGGCGTAGCCAGGGATGGACGTCTTGCACTTGGCGAACCACTTGGCCACGTTGGGATACTTGTTCACATCATAATCACAGCTCTGAAACATAGAATTTGCGAGTTTGATCACTCAAAAAACAATACTGCTGTATACCAACTTAGTTGTCTAGAACTCTTCATTTACGGTCGTGGTCCACAGCAAGTGTCTACTTTCTATTATAACAATATCTACGCTTTCTTTTCTTTTGGGAATAGTGAATTATTGCTGTCTATATTTCTAGACTGTGGAACTTGCAACTCCTACCGAAATGATTATTAATTAAATAAGGAATAAATTTGTAGACGTTATCTCAATGATTGTGCGAACCAGTAATAAATATAAATATGGACAGTCCTTAGCTCCCCCGAGAAAAGAAATTGAGTAATAGTCACGAAGTTGTATTCATCTCAACTAAATACTGTACACTAGACGATTACCGTGAAATCCCTGAGAGGCTCAAGATTAGAATATATACAATTTAACAATAGTTCTATTGAATGTGATGTGTAAATGTATGAGAAGCCAGTCTTCTGACGAGAATACCTATTCCAAGTTCTAATGAACATAAAAATTGGCATCGAATTGTAAAAAGGCTGTGAGGAGAATACTGTAAAACACACGTCTATGCCGATGCCCATCAACATTTGACGTGAAAAAGCAACTGACTGCATCCTAAATGTAAACATTAGACTAACATTACCATGTTCTGTTACAAATGGAAAAAGTAGGTACCTACATAGGTAAACATAAGTTAACTTTTATTTCACCCAGGTAGAACCCGTGCAACAATAATTTTAAATAAAAATCTTGATTGATTGATCATTAGCATGTTATTACCATCGTATTTTGATCAAATTAATCACAATTACATCATAAAGTTATCGAGGTAGGCCAACTTACGGGAATAGTGTTATCTTTACACTGTCCCTACTCTCAGGCCACAGAAATGCCTGCATTTCGTATCTTAGCTACCAAATTATAAATCAACAGGCGTACGCAGGTAACAACAGATTATTGAAAGCTTCAATATAATCAAGTCCACCATAGATACAACTGAATATCTGTTTTCTCTTTTCTATCTATGATGCCAGCTTTACCGACATACCTGCCTATGAACTAATTTCTTGCCTCGATATTGAAACACTGCTAGTGCATAATATACCGCAGGTAGGTACCTACCGAGGAGAGTGTTCAGATGATGCTATCAGATATTCATAATAAATTGTCTGAACCGAAGATACTGAAACTAGTGCTCGAAGCTACTTACGCAGGATTTCTAGTTATGAACCTACTCTTAATAATTGTAATTTATACTCTAATGAAATATACCTCAGCAGTGGACACCGAGGCAGCCAAAACAAGATCAGCGACGGTCATGTTGTTTCCCGCAGCCCATTCAGTCTGTCCCAAATATCCGTCGAGGAACTTGAAAGCTTCGTCCAACTTCTTGGCTTTTTCGTCATCATATGGGGCTCCGCCGAAGATGATTGGGTACTGGAAAACGCGGAAAACAACGTTATCACTTACTACTCAATAATTTTGATTATGAAAAAAATAATAAATTACAGACCTAAAAGAAATTTGCAGCCAAGAATTGTATAAAGAAGATGGAGCAGTGGCCCAACCACACTTCCTTGTGGAACACCTGCCTTAATAATAAATTGCCTTCAGGCTAGAATACGTGCTCCTTCATGTTTCCTTCTGAAGAAACGTCTTTCTGTGAGGTAATCAATAGGTAAAATAATGATCTGATAAATCTCAATTAAGTTTATTTAGTATCTAGCCCTTCATGCCAGGCCTTGTCAAAAGCCTGGGAGACATCGAGGAAAACACTAGAACAAACTTGTTTCTTCTCAAGGCTGTTTTCAATTACTTCAGTGATGCGATGTACTCTTGACCTGTTGTAGTAGAATGTTTTTCTCGAATCCCGAACTGATGATGGGGTGTGAGTTCCTTGTTTGGCATAATATGAAGTAATGTGAAGAATGGATGGAGTTCCCTTACAATTGTCAAAAAAATAGGTTCGAGTTAATACGGGGGAGATTCCATGATTCGTGACCCATCTTTACCGCACGTTATATGATTAGCGTAGAATTTCTCGAAGTAATTGGATCGGAAATTCAACCAATTAAATTTGTTTTACAAAACTTCTTGGTGTATGTGTTTGCCGAGAGGGTCAAAGTAAAAGTAGAAGTAGTGGAAACATCCCAATTTCACGTCTTCGCACTCAAATTATCTGTTGTGTATTTTTATTTTGGTATCTCTTTACAACGGACATTTAGGACATTTACAACTGTGTCCTAACGCTGGATATTCAAGGAATATCCTCTAATTTACGCGATCCGGAACACGGGGGATCAAACAAATGGCAAACGAATTACCAGAACAGCAAAGTGCTTGGGCACGGTAAATGGACACACGTCACTCTTTAGTTAGAAGAAACCTCAAATTTCAGGGTTACCTACCCAGAATGTACACTGCTTGTCACAAGCAACGAAGACAAACCCTTTGCCACTTTTGCGGATGAAACTGCTATGCTATCAGTTGATGAATCCGTCGAACAAACTTCAAAATTACAGCGTAACTTCAACGATATTGCAGTGAGTGGACCAAAAAATTGCGTTTCAAACTGAAAGAACTAAAATCTACTCACATCAACAACTTCACACACAAACTAGTGGGCCCACTGACCAGGTGCCTCTCGCAATTTTTGAAAACAGGCTCAAATTCTGCAAATCACGCTCAATAATAGCTATTTTTCATAACGTTTTACGGCTGAATATTTACCAATCGCTGTAAGGATGATTGATACAGCTTTGAAAGTTATTCCATTCGACTCAGCGGGGTGGACAACATAAATAACTATACCAAACACACACTCTTCGGACAGATGGCACCACTGGTGGCACCAAAAACTATACAGCAAATTCTGGATGCCTAAACAAATTTTTCCGACAGATGGCACCACATAGATGGGTAGTCACCCGCAAATGTCGCTGGTATCTAAGTAAGAAGCATCACTGATGTCCGGCAACTAGTCTGCCTATGATGCTGAAAGAACGAGCGATACCCATAGCTAACACCGCTAAATACTTGGGAATGACTCTTGATACAAAACTGAAATGGATCTTTCCATTTCAGAAGAAAAATTTAAGATAAAGTGTGGAAAATCGTACCAATTGTACCGACTCCTCAGTAGGCATTTTGAGCTTTCCATACACAACCAACTGTTAATAAACTGTTAATGTTATGTTGTTAAGCTGTTAATAATAACTGTTAATGTTTCGAAATCTGTGTGGACATGTGGTATTCAGCTCTGGGGCTGTACGAAATAGTCGAAAAACAAATCACACAAACTTTCCAAAATAAGATATTAAGAAGCACTGTAAATCCCCCCTGGTATGTTCGCCATGACGACGACCTCCACTGCGACCTTAAAATGGGAACCGTCCGTGAGGTGAAGCAACATGCAATCGAACACGAACATCGGCTTCATAATAAATTATACATACAAACCCCGAAGTTCGTCTCCTAGACAACAGCAACGTCGCACAGTGAGTGGTCCAGATCCCCTTAAAAACGGCCAAAACCTCTTACCATAGGAACAATTTACTAAAACTTGATATACCCTGTTTTTTGGGGGTGCTGAATCCAAATTTGAATCTAGTTTTTGGCAAACAGCAGTACCTTGAGCTCAAACCATATTTTTCAACAAACTTTTCTTAAGAAATAAGGCTTGTAACTTGTCTATAATATTGATCATGCAATATGAGTTAATACGGAAATTTAGAGAAAAAACACTTTAAAATCATTTTTTGCAATTTTAACAGGTTTTTAGCCATTTTGTTCATTAAAAACATATTTTTGATCTCTAAAAACATACAAAATTGCTGGCCTCTGAACTCAATATTTCTTTAGTTTCCAATCATTGTTACTGTAGAAACGTTGTTATTGGTTAATCGATCACCTTTCACCCAGAGACATGTTTCAATAAGAATTCATTCAACTAACACGGCTGGGGGCGGATTCTAAGCTGATACTAATCTCTCTGTTTAAGTCGGACCCTACTAAAGTATCAATCCGTAACACCAAGAACCCATCGCACGTCTTCGGATTCATTGTTTCAAACTTAGCTGCACTTCCTCAAAACGGGGGTTTTCAGTATTTTCTAACAATTTGTCAGTTATTTACGGAAACGGCCAAAAACCTTCATACACACGTTCCGACATTATATTATTCCTGTTTAGTAACCAGAAAAAAATTAGTTTCTCAAATATGTACCAAATGAATTTATAGAAGGCAGGAAACTTGCTTTTTTAAAACTAAAAATATGGGTTTTCCCAAATATCAACTTTTGTAAAAACAGAGTTGGTACAACAATTTCAGCGATCTATTCTCTCTTGTTTAGCATGGCATGTTCTTCTATTCAACTATTCTAAAACTGGATACAATAATAAAATGACTTTTTTTTAATCTTGAAAGTTTAGGGGTTTCGGCCACCCCTGGACCACTGTAGCGTCGTCTTGACAGACGATAACTGTCCATACATGATAAAAATTACGAATTTCGCCAAAACATGAATTGCGAAACAAAATGATGAGAAATTTTCAAAAACTCTAAGGGGCTCAAAAATCTGTAAAACGGCTAAAATCGCAAATAACTATTGATACCAAATCAAAGAAATTGGTATGGAAGGGCGAGTAAAGAGAGGAAAACTCTATTTCAGTTTTTTTTTTTTTACAGAATAGGGTGAAATTAGCATTTGGGGGGGGGGGGGGGGTCAAAAATTGGTATTAAGGGCTCAATTTTCACCTGCCGTTGTGTGGGATGGTGAATCACGACGGAAGGATAACATAATTTTTCTCAAAAAAGAGTGGGCCATATTGGACTTGGATATAATTTGACGAAAAGTGTTTTATGGTTTCTTGCTATAATCATCTTTTCACACAATAGCACGAATATTTCTTTGAAAATACCTTACAGCCATTGCTGCATGACTGAAACTTATTTTTTAATGTTTCAGTCAATAAATTAATATATCGATAAAAAAAATCAAGTACCTAATAATATATGAATTTTATATGTTATACGCAATGTTAAAGGTAATGTTTATACGTAATATTTATACGTAATATCTGTATTTACAGGTAATATGTTACACGTTAGAAGATGATCTACTCACGTAGAGATCCCCAAACCGTTGGTAAAGGGTGCCCATGTCGAAGTAGAGGCGCTGGTCCACGACGGCCCTTTTCTTGGGGTCCTTGGGGTACAGGGAGTCATCCTTGCCGTACATGGAGGCGAGGTAAGTCACAATAGCTCGGCTGGAACATTCCCATTTTACCTTGGTCACACTTCATCGAACTCTGCACGCTCTGACATTTAACAATAGGTACTAACAGTTCCTACAAGTTTAATAATTTCATTCGTGACCGAAAAGTATCAACAAATAATACCAATGTCAACATTTTAAGGTCCTACAATATGTTTATTTCAACAATACGTTTATTTCAATAGATCGCAAAAATCTTGAAGTTTCAGGCATAATAATTGATTAGTCAAAATCGGTCCTTTCATTCACGGTAATCTAGTGGAGGATTTTCTGACAACTAGGGGCTACTTTTGCTCAATATTAATTTACTGCAAGGCTGCAGTTGGATTCTCAAAGCTTGCAAGCCAATTACGATACTAAAACAGTTTCTGATTAGGAATTTCCCGCTGTACCTACCTACCGTAAAAAGAACTGGTGGGCGAAATTTGAACGAGGGATTTAGGTTCTACACATAATATGTAGAGGTTCATTGCATTACCCACCGTATCAACTTATTCACTTCCATTCGCTGCATTATTCGTCAAATTCATTACGTTTATCACATGATCATCCACTTTAATTTTATTACATACCTAGGTGGACTGCCTGAAACCTAACCATCGCTACATACCTACGCCAGCTATTATTATATTATTAAATTACATAGTACAACGTAGGTTGACTGTAACCATCGCTATACACGTACGCCAACAATTTCGACCTCATTTTACGGTCGAAATACGATACAGTATAATTTTCTGGTACTGTAACTACGATAAAACAGCGATTCGACTGCTGTAAATTAAGATAATTTTATATTACTCGTAGATATTTCCTAGTTGGAATGAGGGATAATTGAATTGAAAAAAATACCTCACCTCTCAAGGAGAACGAATCCGTTATCAACGAGGGTCGGAACGCAGTGTTGGGGGTTGATCTGTGGAAAGATAGAATCAAAATTATTGTATCAATGAACTGTTTAAAGGAAATTCCACTTTATTTAAAGGATTAGGCGACAGATGCCTACAGAGTAGCTTGCGCCCGTAACCAGGTAGAGCTCATCCTCGTGAGCTGGTAAGTAATTGTTTCCACGAATGTTTGAATTTTCCCGATATTATACAGCAATTGACAAACTATTTACAGCTACTAAAACAATTAAGTCCACATGAATTTCAGCTTTTAAGTGATATTACCTAATTATTTGTTGTACTCAAGATGAATGAATCTATATGAAAATCTTGAAAAAGACTATCACTTTGGAGGGCTCCGCAATCCTCTGCAGTATGGGGCCCCTCTGCATAATATACTCGTACCTGAAGTACCATGGTTCATGATTTAATAATATTAGGTATCATAATTAATGAACCTTGGGAACAGGGCATGAAACATTTGCTTTTCACCCCCCCCCCCCCCCCCCCACAAAATTTTATGGTTAATTTTTTGGAATGCGTTGATAGTTTTTTAAAAATATATTTGATGACAGGTAAAAGTTTGGTTCACGACCAAACGAATCATCCAAAGTGGGTGAAAATGTGGGAATATGTCGAGGTACTCCATTTAGGGTTTTCCTGGGGGAAGCACGAGGGCACTGGCCACAGAAAACAGTGATCTACGCAGAAGGGGCATCTATACAGGTAAAGAACAAACCTTTGTGTAATAATTTGCAGCGTTTTTATCCCATTTCGGATTCCTCGTACTTAACTTGAAACACAAACCATCAAATCAAATCATCAGCCTATTTCGTACGGATCCTGAAAATCCCTGAATCGAACATAGGAGCCTATCTACGATTTTGTGAAATTTATACCTCTAATTGTCGTTCATGGGCACTACGTGGACCAACTCGAATGGGCGTTTTTGGTATTTATACCCCTTGGATCAAGTCCAATCCACCCCAGTGAGATGCCATTCCGGCAGCTAATGGGAAGGTAGGAATTTATAATACCTATGTGCTCCTCCACCCATGAAGTCATCCACAAGACACATTTAACTCTACAGGATGGGATTCTCAAGTCCGCGATAACCTTTTTTTCAGTTCTCTGGGGGATACAAAGCTGTGGGTAACAACGTATCAGACAGCGCGTAGGCACACTGCGTCCTCTCCGAAGAACTTCCAAGTTTCGTCCAAAAACAAAAAAACAAAAAAAAACCGTTCCGACGAAACGAGACGAAATAAATAATTGCTTTACCTTGAGGAACTCGGGTGTCAGGTGTTCCCCTTTCATGAGGTCCAATAATTTGAGGTTGAGATCGACGCCAACGGCCTTAGCGGCGAGAAGGACATTGCGACAGGGGGCACTGCCAGGGGTGTAGTAGAAGTCGATGGTCATTTTTATTCAAACTGAAACACATACAGGTACCTTATGTAGTAGTAATAATAATAATAGGTAATAATAATAATAATAATAATAATAATAATAATAATATAATAGGTAATAATAATAATAATAATAGGTAATAATAATAATAATAATAGGTAATAATAATAATAATAATAGGTAATAATAATAATAATAATAATAGGTAATAATAATAATAATAATAGGTAATAATAATAATAATAATAGGTAATAATAATAATAATAATAATAACTATATGAAAATCGTATTTAAGTAAAACTAGTTGCTACGACTATTTTATTGATATAGGTAGGTACCAACGCATTTTTGAGTCCGTATGAGCCCTATGCCATAATTTACTGATAAAATATTACTACCTATGCGTACCTCTTTCTTATAGCACACCTTGCTTCATATTACTTGCTGATTTAACTTGGAGGGTCAACAACACAACTGACTAGCAAAAAAAAAAACACTGCAAAGTCCTTGTCACATGGGTTTATTATTCTATTGGACATACCTACAGAAATGCTGGAAATACATTTACTGTTTCTTTCATCTGCAATGCAACAATAACTGCACAAGAAAGCAATAATAATTGCACATGAAAGCAATGTGCAACAATAATTGCACATGAAAGCAATGTGCAACAATAATTGCACATGAAAGCAATGTGCAACAATAATTGCACATGAAAGCAATGTGCAACAATAACTGCACACTGCTTAATAAATAATTGCACATTGTTGATGGTATCCACCAATTTTGGCCGCAACAAACACGGTATTTGCAAATAATAATAAACTCAACATGGAAATCTCTATATATTATAAAAACGAATCTGTCTGTCTGTGTGTCTGTCTGTCTGTCTTCCCACGGCCTAATGGCTCGACGGATATCGACCAAATTTGGCACGAATATCCAGTAGGCTCCCAAGTTGTGCAACGTCGCATTTTTAATTCCCTCACCATAGCGGAACTATGGTCGACCATGGTCAACTTCGTTAATTGAAATGGTAACCCATATTTTTTATCGCGTATTCGTAATCTACGTGAAATTCTATCTACGATCGACCCTTCGGACTACCCCCGCGGTCGACCATAGCGCATCCATGGGCCCCTCCATGGCCGAATCCCGAATTGCTCAACGGATATCGACCAAATTTGGCACCAATATCCGGTAGCCTCCCAAGTTGAACGTAGGCGCATTTTTAATTCCCTGAGCATAGCGGAAATATGGTCAACCATGGTCAACTCCTGAATGGCTTGACGGATTTTGATAAAATTGGGCACAAATACCCGGTAGGCTTAAATATCCGGGAAGCTATGGAAAAGGGAGTTGGCGCATTTGTAATTCCTTCACCATAGCGGAAATATGGTCGACCATCGTCAACTCCTGAATGGCTTGACGGATTTTGATAAAATTGGGCACAAATACCCGGTAGGCTATGGGATTTTTCCGTCGTTTGTTGGTTCCATGATACTGCGTACAGCGAATCTCGGATAGCGAGCGAAGCGAGCGGTCAGGCTAGTGAAAACATAATATATTTAAACTGAGGTTACTTCTCCGAAGTTGAAAATGTCCAACTGTCCAATTCCACTTCCCATTATTCAAATAATTGTGTGAGAGTGTTTTTGCAACACACTCGTGACGAAACGAAACGGAAAACGACACCGAAACGGAAATGGCGGATAGGGCGACCGAAGTCAGATGCTAACCTTTTTCGGTTCAGTTTTCGTTCAGCTTTGGCGTCTACCGGCTGGTGGAGTCACGCTAACGTTATGTCAACCTCTCTTTCATCCATTTTACTCCATGGTTAATACAAATCTATGTCCACACATGTCGTCAAGTCTGCCAAGACGCAGCTGTGAATACGACGCTCAACATTTTTATTTTCCAAGGAAAACAGAAGAAGGTAGTAGCGTTATACAGGATGTAAGGTTAAATTACGTTTCGTCATATCAACACGACGAAAGCTGACACCGCGAGATCCCGGTATTTTTCGTCGTCACGGTTCGTCAAACTTTTCGGTGTCTTAAGTGCGCATGCGCAGCACTGCTTTCGTTTCGTTCGTTTCGTCGTGAGTGTGTTGCAAAAACTCTCTAATAACCTATTATCAAGCCAATTTTTAAGTGTTAATATTTACTTAGTTCTTCGATTCCCAGTTAGGTAGCTGCGGTGCCCTGACCCTACGCCTTTCTAAGACATACTTCGATAGAGTCGATTCCTTTGAAACACCAAAAGAGATCCATCACACGTCATAGAGACTGTCAACGGATCAAAAACAGCGTCATTTATTATTTTGCTGTATGGGTAGACTTTCAAACACTCCAAGCGGTGTAAAATATTTCAATAGGAAAGCAGGTACCGATGGTACGGGGAATAAAGAGCAGGGTTGGCCCACAGCCATTTTGCAGTTAGAATAAACAAGGATTTCACAGTCTGACCGATAGTTTTGTCGGATCATCCGGAAAACTAATTCCAAGGACATAAGCTGTAAAATATTCTTAGGACCTACCAACCTACCTAAGAGTTTCTTTGATATTTCAAAAATATCTAATCCTTGATATCGCTGTAACATTTTATCGGAGGTGGGCATTAAACAACTCTTAGTTTATCTAGGTTTATTTCGTGGGTGTAGCTGCAGACAGAACTACATTTAAGATAGGCTGAAGGCCATGAGCATAGCAGGGGGCTCGGCTGCAAAAGGAATGCAAAACCTTCAGTGGGAAGTGCACAAGGTAAAATAAAAATGAGAGATTATTGCATAAGATAGGACTGTGGTCTGAAGGGTGTGTCCGTGAAAGACGCACCGAGGCTGGACACTTACAACAACTCAGCTGCAAGTGGCAGTGGTATGAACGAAGAAAAAGATAAGGTGCCCATCTATAAAGATAAACTACTGATCAGTTATCTAAACAAAAGGATAATGGAGAAAAACAGTATTACTATCTGCCTGTAAGGGGCGATTTCAAGATATCCCGATAAGTTATAAGTCTAAAATAAAATAAAACACACAGCGTGATAAGTCTGAAGTGAAACACGATGAAACAGCACTTTCATGTTTGGTCGCTGACTGCGAGCTACCGAATGAATCATTGAATAAAGAGTTGTGGAATCTGCCATTAGGTCGTAAACGTTTAGCAACGGCAGTAATATTGGTTCTGAGGCACAAAACGTGTTTCAACACTGTCCTGACCTGAATGTTTCCCTAATATTAGTAAACGAACAGTAGGTAGGTCCCTATTGTTATAGTGACCAGACGTCCTTCTTTTGGAAGGACGGTACCTACTACTTTTCAACCCGCGGTCCCCTCGGAGGACATCTGAAGGTACCTACTTCTTTCTAAAGGGGTACTTCCGAAGAACCATTCTGACATGAAAATAAACGCAAATTCGCTAAAGGATGCAGTAAGTACCTAACTATTTTTTTAATATAAAATCCCGGGGGACGTCCCTTTAGATGGGGGACAGAGTATTAATACTCTGAAGTTAGGCTTACCGAAATAGGTAGATATATGTTGGGACTTGTTGGTACATTTAAAATTATTATGCCGAGCAGGCGATTTTCCTGCTACGGGAAAAAATTATTATGATGATTTTCCTGCTCGGGAAAAATAACAAAGGTTTTGTCTCGATTTAGATTTTCCTTATTGTTCAAGTTTTCCCTTCCTTTAATCCTAAAATCGAGGACCTCGATTATGATCGCTTTCTTTTTTAATCTGTGAAAATATACCTAATGGTTTTTTGCAATGAATTGTCTTTTCTTGATATCTAACATGCAATGTTCACAAAACATCATCAGCTTAAACCTACTCGTACGTACATGTAGAATGAGAAACACCTTGAATGGTATTTCTAGGTACAGCTCCAGTGGCCATTCTTTCCATGTTGGAACACATGGTCACCGTACCTATAATAGTGGACCTATAGTCCAGTCAACGAAAGGTTGTAGAGGTAAAGAAAAACGGAGTTATTGAACAAATAGTCTATTTCCACTAATACACGAAAAAACGCGAAAAACACAGTTATGCCGGTTTCGGTGATCAAACCATCGTCAGTAACAAACAATAATTATTGTATGTATAACAGTTTTTCGCGTTTTTTCGTGTATTAGTGGAAATAGAATATTTTTTCCGTTTTCCTTTGAAATGGGTTCCCAGGATTTCTTCGCGATGATTTAGTTTGTTGTAGAGGTAAATGGAAGGAACAGAATTTTGGTTTATTATTCTGTGAACAATACTGTATGTATTCCGCTCAGCAAAAAATTTTTTGAACACCCCCTCAAAATAGTTTCTTTTACGTTTCAAGGTGCGTAGATTCCAAAAATGCTACATTCGTCCGCCGTACGCTGTATCATCCACACTGTTTGGACTTGTCGAAATTTCCAACCTGGACCTGGCCGATAAACATTGATAAAGTGATACGCACTATCAGGAAGTTCAATGTCCATGCTAATTCGGGGATTTGATGTTCTTCAACAACAATATTAACATCCATTCAAGTTCAATTGATTCCTTCTTTGTGTATTTATATTTTTCAAAACCGCTCGGTTTGTTATAATATGTATGTTTAATTACTTCTAAAATTGTATATTATCATAATAATATTATTACTCTTCACCGAATGACCGCACCTGCACTTAATCAAATTATTCACAACTGTAAACAACCTGGGTAACCCTCCAACATCATCATCAGCTATCCGCGAGTGGGAAGGACTCGTTTTTTCGTTTCGCCCTTAAATTCAAATCTGGTACCATCCAAGTTATCTAAAAAAATTCGATCGGTTTTCCACATACCCGTCGTGTATAAGTCCCGGAGACGTGCGGAAATCATCTGACAGAAGAACCGGCCGGCGAAAATACTTATATTTTTCCACCGCCCCTTAAACATCCACCGTGGACAACTTCCGAGGTTGGATAGACCAGGACACCGCTTTTTGGTGAGCTATAACCAATTTTATTGCATGCATCCATTTTATATCCTTTAAATACATCCAAGAAGGTTATTATCATAGCTGTGAGGCCACCTTGCTTGCCTTTCTTGGATGCCTCTGCAACAAGTACGTATTATACCTACACCAGACCATCGCCGTATCTCAGTATCAATAATCTACATCAAGTATATCAAATTCTTATCAAGTGCTTTATCGTCCTGTGGACAGATTACTCTTGGTACCTAGTATTAGGTTCCCTGTGGCCACTGATAGTTAGGTTTGCCAATATCACCTCTTTAATATCCCGATTCACGACTATTCTAGCAGTAAATATTTACAAGTGCTATCAACTCAATCAAGTTTTTACAAGTGCTATCAATCAAGAGTTTCCAATCAAATTATACCCTCCATTATACTTATACGAAGATATAATATGTTACCTGATCGTCTCCTGCTGTCTCTAAGAGCTTCACTAGTCTTAACTGAGGAGCTCCTTCGCCTAATCTTTCATTGGTTTTTCCTTTTCGAATGTTATCGAGGGTCTAGGCAGCATACTGCCCTACAACACATATCTATCTTTATTTTCGGTACAAAAAAATCGTTCTTTCGCGAACAGGCTCTATTTGGGTCCAACTTGTGTTCCGAAACTCCGCAGCCCGATCGGAATATTATTTTACCATATTTTCGGTACCCAGACCAACGTACTTAGGCTACTGAAGAAGAAATACGTTCATTTTGATAATCAAACAAAATAAATTCTCACTTATAAATAGGCAGGTACACAAGTAAAATTAAACTATCAACAATGTGAAAGAAAAATACAAATAACCCGCAAGAGCAAAGTACCTACTTGGGCTACTGGTGTTATCGCTTATACACGCAGGTGGTCGCTATCTACTTCCGCTCATCGTGCTCTAGCTTTCCGGTCTCGTGATTCACTTTTCAACAATGACAAAACCTACGTGGAGACAGCCTTATTTTGCGGAACAAAGCCGATCAGAATTTTCTAATTTTTCGTACAGTTGTTATAATATAAATCATAACATGAATTATAGGACGTAATATGGAGCAAAAACATGCACCATAGTAGCTGAAAACCTGAAAAGTTCTACTCTACACCTCATTAGAATGGGTGCCATCTCCTGAAAGGAGAATTGTCATTTTGGCGACTAGCTCAACGGAAAGGTTTTTGTCGACGAGAGCGTGAGACGGTCGTAATGATGATTTACCCACAACTCCCCGCGCAAAAATGACATCAGCCTAATGGCTACTGCTGATACCAACAAAGGGATGCCCCCAACAAAAAGCAGGGTCACTCCCTTCACGATGCACTTCCTCCTCAGAGTCCATCCAGTGCCGAACAATGCATTTCCTGAGTGACATCGAGGTATTCCCTACGGGTTATTACGATGATAGGTCAATTCACTCGAATCTAGACCAAATGAGGTTACTGCAACGCAAGGCTTGGACAATCATCGTTCTGGTTTGCGATCCTCGCGCCATGTTTCTTCAACATGGGACCACATGGAGCAGAGCATCCGAGACATCCATCTGCGCAAGCGCACCGGAGGAATCCTGGTTCTAAACACTTCCTGTTTTCTATCGAATCCATAAGGGATATTCTATTAGGTAGGTACCTGGAGGATGAAGTAATATACACCTAATGGCTCATTAGAACAGTCAACGGCGCCTGGTAAATCTACCTGTAGTGGCGTCGACACTGTGGGGGTAGGTCCGACCCTAGCTTTTCATTTTAGCAACCGACTTGGAGAAACCCTATCCAAAAATGACCTGGCCCTTCAGGTTGGGGTTGGACGCAGGGCTAGCACCACTGCTCCGTAAAAAAACATCACGTTACGAAAGCTAAGAAACAGCAGGACTGATTTTAGAGGATACCCAACTTCTCTAGGACCACTGCGCCAAGAAAGGAGGTACCCAGTCAGGAGGTAGCCAGCCATAGACGAGCATTCTTTCCCGCAGGAAAGATAAATCCGTACAGAAAGGACGCGGGTGTATGGATCACGCCAGGAAAGCATGCCAGACTTGTTTTCCGTCAGCTCGGATCAGTTCGGTATAATTCGTTTTGTTTTCATGCCGTTAGTGGGGACTCGGACTTTCCTGCGATACATCTTTAAAACTGCAGGATAGGGTGAGAGGACTCGTTTTCCCCCCACAGGACAACAATCCGTTCAAACCCGAGAGGGAAAACCCCATACACGTACACTCTTTCCCGTCGGTTATGAATAAAGTGAACAATCCCAACGGATTGGTTTTTTTCATTAGTGGGTTCGACAGGATTACGAATCCCGACGTGATGGAATGGCGTGATAACTTGACCGGAATGATGGCAGGAAAGTGTTGCCGTTAGTGGCGACGAGAGGATTGTGAATCCTGCTAGCTTTCCTCCAGGATTTCACTAAAAGGAAAGAACGTAGGGAAAGAATGCTCGTCTATGGCAGGTTAATTGGTCCCAAATAACCTACATTTTCATCTTATAGGTTTTTACGCTGTGACTACCTGACGGTTATCTGACCGTCTGGACGTTCGTAGTGTTTTCCTGACTTTCCAAAGACAGTTTTCTGATCGTCATCCCAGTAGCAGAAAATGGGGCAGACGACAAACTGACCATGTCTTCTTGTCTGTTGGAAGGGTTTGTTTGATGCCTTCTCGATTCCCAACCATTATCAAACACAAACCCTTCTCAAACGCTTATCAAGATGATACTGGATCATGGATGGTTCCTTACGGTTTTCCAGGATTTAGATGACCTTCAGAAAAACGTCTGCCAAGTTGGGTGAGCAGTACAGCTTCCTCACTTATTGTACCATGGACGTGTAGAATCAGTTGGTAAAAAATGGTGAGTAAAAATGATTGAATAGCAATAAATAGAGTAGTAATAAAAACCTAACATTCGTGATATGATCAAACATTTAAACATTTTTTCAACATTTCATGTTCGCGCATGCCATACGGAAGTTACTGTACGATTCCAATGAAATTCCTATGGAACTACGAAGTACTATTCCTGATCGACTCTCCACGGGTTTACTCAATTCAGCGATATTATGGGCGATATTTATGAGCGGTAGTTATGGGCTTTTTACATACTTCACGTTTACGCTTGCGGAAACGAAAGTTACGGTATTATTTCAATGATTATGATACGGGACCATCTGCGATCCAATCCGCGTGTACCACCAAAGTTTCAGCTCTCTACGACTATTTTTCGCGTAGTTAGAAGCGTTGCAAGGAAACTGTCAACATACAAACGAAAGTTACAGTACGATTCCAATGAAATCTATGTAACTATCAAAATATTATTCCTGATCGACCCTCCAAGTTTGAACTCATTTCAGCGACATTTAAGTTAGTTATGGGCGTTTCAAGTATTTCACGTTTGCGCATGCACAGACGAAAGTTACTGTATTTTTGCTCTGATTTTGGTATGGGATCACCTGTGATCCAAATCGCACATACCCTCTAAATTTCAGCCCATTTTGACCATTCTTTCGGGTCGTTATGGGCGTTACAAGGAACTGACCACAGACAGAAGGACGGACGGATAGACTGGGAACCAAAAATGTTCCTCGATGTCTGAAATCCGAAATGGGGGTGGAAATTTTCATTTTGGAGAACATAAATTTTGTTTTACTCCATCACGAATCCAAGGCTTCCCTGCCTTCGGTAGTGAGGAAGCAAAAGCCTGTGCGAACGAACCTTATATTTGGTTAAATACAAGCGCCGAGTAACTTCAAAGTAAACAATTCAGAATCCCAAGAGACGCAGGGGCCAGTGGACGAGGCTCTATAAAATTATACAGATCGCCCTGAGGAACATTCCACGGCCCAGTCGCTGTCCAATGAGAGAACTAGCATCCCATTAACGAGAGGGAGGGGTGCGGTGTTCGAACAACCAGCGGTTGGAAGACACAGGCGAGAAGAACGCAGGAACGTTGGGAGAAGGGATCCCTCCGGCGTGGTTATGAGGCGATGGGAAGTTTCCTCTCGGTCATCTCTCATTCATCGAACCGGCTCATGACTTCCTTCCGCTCTTGCTGAGAAAATATTTCACTCACAACTCGCACAAAAATCTGCGAGCCCTAATAGCATACAAAGGCACAATCCGTTAGAGGAGACTTTTGATGTTCGATCCGGCAGTTTCATTATAACTTGGAGCACAACTTGGACACGACAGATTTTTCACAACGAAGCAAGTTTTTCCGCATTTTAAAACCGCCTTGAGCACAGGTCCTGCGATAAAAATGTGGAATTCAATAGGCCAGTTGCGGTTCGGTTCCCAGGTGGCTACATGATACATGCTCTGGTTAGGTCGGTACTTACTTTGTGTAAAGGAGAAGTAAGTACCTACCGTTTAACCATAAATCAGGTGATCTGATTAATATCACCACATTGCACATCGAGCGTACAAATAATACAGTCCATCAACAACAAGAGGTACTTTAAAAAAAGTTATATGTACTGTGAAACAGCACTAAAAAACAGACTACCTAATGTAAAACCTAACCAGAGCAAAAATGTAATAAGCCTACTTAAGAAACAGAGATCTCAGAGCAGGAGACCTCATAAATTGCTCGAGTGCCAATTTTGGTTTATTATTTTCAATAATGAACCTATGGAACCGAGCATGGAAAAAAAGTTTAACCCCCGTCTCAGAATTTGATGGTTTCCGTTTCAAGGTACGTAGAATACGAAAATGGGATTTTAAAAAAAAATGTCCGCGAAGCTCGGTTAGCTCGATGTTACTGTCAGTCATCTGTAAAGGGGTGAAAAACAGGGGTAGAAATTTTCAGGACGCCGTAGCTCAAAGACTTTCAACAGAAGGGTATGGCTTTTTTACTTCTTTAAATTTATCTGAAACTGCAGAATTCTTGAGAACGAAGAGCTTTGTCAACATGACCGTGCATGAAATGGTATAAATCCGGCCCAGATATCATCGCTAGGGAACACCTGATTAATCACGGATGGCTGAATGAAGTCGAGTTGGCTGTTCTGTGGTATTATTTAATTTGAAGAGTTTGTTGATAGGTGCTTTTGGAACTTGAACAAACGTAATGCTCCATGAAATACAACAAATAATTAATGATCGAATTATTGAATCTCGCGCATTTTTATGAAACTGTAATTCCCGGGCCGGCTCCAGTTCTCGATTTAGGGCTTTCCTGGGGGGAGCTCGAGGGTAGGTTTCTACGCAAGACGGCATCTATACAGGTAAATAATAAACCAGTGTGTAATAATTTGCAGCCTTTTTATCTTCTGTCTTGTATTATTGCTTAGCACTTTGCTCTTCTTGTGGAGAATATTAGGTAGGTGTGGGCCGGTTCGCAGAATATCTCATTTAATGTTACTCGAAGTCAGATCAGGTAGCTGCGTCACGCTGGTTTTATTGGACCGATATAATTCCTTTCTTGTGGTTCGGGGTAGCGTTCTGATAATCTGAAATGCGAGTGAGTGCGGTCGATCTGATACGGAGCTGTATCGAGAGTTGTCTGTTTAAAACCTAGGCAATATGAATTGTAGTGGCTGGGGGGAGAATGGCTGCTGCCTTCCTCCTCCCAACCCGCTTTGAGTCCCGAAAAAAATTAGAAAGCTCCTCAGGCCTAATGAGGCAACAACCAACCGGCAAACGAGCCGTGGCAACCACAAGCAGACAATGGGGCGTTTGAGGTGGAAATACCCTAACATAAATAGCAGTCCGGATAATGACCATCAGCAAGATCCTCAGCAGCAGGCAATGTACCTACCAATTAGTACATAACGGAACTCACCCCCTCCCACCCTAAATAGAGGTGATTTCATGTACCTTTTCCTCAGCTCCAGTTCAACGGATTCATATATATTTTGTTTTGTTTTGTAAAGTCTATTCTCGTCTTTCGACAAGCCTATCATTTAAATTTTACATTCCTTACTGCTTTTGTTTAGACCTACCACAAAAATAAAGGGTTTTTTCGGGTCTGTGCGCTCTTTAGAATTGTTAGAATTGAAAAACATAGAAAAGAATCTGGGAGTCACCTCCCCAAGGTGCCCCTCTTCAATATATAAATAAATAAATTTAGTAAATAGGTTTCTGAGGAATTTAGTTTCTGAGAAAAAGCCATATCAATCGCGAAAAAGTGGACTTTTCAGGAGAGCCATTTTAAGCGAAGGCGGAACATGCGACGCGCCCGGCAACTGATACAAAGGACTTCGCCCTCAAAATACCCTTACAAACGGTATTTTGATTTAATTTTTGTACAGTCCTATTCATGACATGTTTCTGCGTGGTTTTTATTTTAAAAAAAAAAATTAATTTTTTTCGACTTTTCACCTTCCGGGCCCCCAACGAAGAAAAAATTAGCAGATATCCAAGCGCTGCTGTGATGTGGTTTTTCTGCATGTGGTTGGAGTTTTCCTTGGTGATAGCTGAACTGCTAAAGCCCTGCTTTCTTTCATTTACTACAGTTCAACAAAACTGCAAGTTTTAAAAAGAATTTACTATAGTGCGGAATAAAGCAGGGTTCTGTACTAGGGCCTTGCCTTTTTTTAGTTGTATTATAACCTGTCGTACCAGCCTTTGGATTCCGGCCATCTGGTCCTCTTTGCGGATGATACGCGCTGCCCGCTGAATCTCCATGAATCACGAATATAATACACGGACCCACAACAATCTCCGCCTCCCTCATGCCCGACTTGTAGCTACAGCGAACACCAACCCATAGCAGATTGGCTATTTAATCACCTCCTCCAAGAGAGAAGAGATCTGACCTTAAATTTTTTTGTTACGAATAAAACGTAGACTGATATTTCATGAACTATATGACGTGACTTTTTTTAAACAGAATCAAGTTTGTTCAGCCAGCTATGATATTTATGTTCATCTTTTATTAATTATTATTATTATTATTAATTTTTGGTTTTTTATTCTGTGATTAATACACCTATGTATTCGCTCAGCAAAAAATTTTTATAACACCCCCTCAACATTTTTTCTTTTCCGTTTCAAAGTGCGTAGATTCGAAAAATGCAATGTCCGTCCGCCGTCCGCCGTATCACGTGTACAGGCTTCATTTTCGGTCTAAAAAAATCGTTCTTTCGCACACATGCTCCATTTGGGCCCTAGTTGTGTCCCGAAACTTTTCAGCCGATCGGAATATACCCAGGGGTGTTATGAGTGAAAATGTGTGTAAAAATAGGTACTTTTTGCGTTTTAGCAACATGTTGGTAACATGAGCTTTTAAGGTATCGTTTTTCATGTTTTTGGGGACAACAAGACCGAATATGAAGTCGATTTTGACCAAAGAGTAGAAAATTGAGGTTCTACCAGATGTTCAGCTCCCGAAATTCATTTTTTATGAGTCAAAAACCTGGGAAATCGTCTGAATTCACCATCAATTTGTAGAATAACACTGGAAAATCGACCTAAAATTTTGGGAATCTCATTTTCTAGTCAAATGGCACCTTTTAGGGGGTTGCCACGATTGAATTTCGAAAGTTGACTTTTTGTGACCACTCTAATGTTCATATCAGAACCGAAATTCGATTTTGGCCAATGCCCTCCTCCATGTTGCAGCGGTAACTCAAGTACCCATCACTCATAAATATTTAGAGAAGGGACATACCCATATGGAGGGTGATTCGGTCCATAGTGTTGTTGAGAGGTACATTGAAGACATCGATATTTATTTGCCCAGTCAGTACGTCACGCTGTCCCAACTTGCCAGGAAGAATCCAATGCCATACGAGGCAAGGTACGTTGACCATACTTTTTTTAAGAATTATGGCTTTGAAGAGTACCTGGCATACTCAAGTATACGCCCAGGCAAGAAGAAGGGGGATCCAACTGTCACTGATCTAAGAGTTTTGGAGTACAACCCAAATGGCAAAATTTATTATAAACTCAATTTCGGTGACATTTCCCAAGAAATCCCAACCAGACCAAAGCCTGTGAATCATACTCTGGATTTTCCCAATCTGTTCACCTCTCGTCAAACGATCCCTAAGGATAAATTCCAAGATCTCCAGTCATTGAAGCCGTTTCTACCTGCCGATGCTCATGCGTTTTACGATGGCCTGTGACACGAGGATGTCAGCCGTCGTCAAGAAAATCGTTCTCGTACTACAAAATTGTGATTTTTTTCTTCCAAATTTGCTTTTAGCGTTGTTGATGAGAAAAATTTTTTTTCCACTTCATGGAAAAACATTGAATCATGGATATGTTTTTGGGCGCTGTATTTTCACATCCACTTTTCAATGTTTTTCCATGAAGTGGAAAAATGATATAAACATTTTTGAATTGATTGATAATGACGCCTCAACCAAAGGAAATTGTGTACGTTTGCACGATATAATTTTACTTTTCAACTGAATCGTAGCTACGCGAGTACTAATCGGTATCCATTCACTATTTAAAGTGGGGTTTGCTAGAATGTGAGCACGGCATCTACAGCGAACTAGTCGACCAATACGCGAGTCACCGAAAGATAGCCACTATAGGATACTCACTATTCGGATCTAACAAATTCCAACATCATCATCATCATTTCATTATTAGAAGGCACATTTTTAGGTGCTACCTTCCAATCGCTACCTTCCAATTCGTTCAATAAAATGGTTTGTGCTCATTTCATTATTGTTTCGCTGGGTATTGTCGGTAACTACACACGCACATCTCCAAATTGTTTATCGGTTGCAGCGTTGCATTTTTTTCGGTCGCAAATTTTAGAATGACCCCCCAGGGCAAAAACATATCCATGTTAAAAGTGTCAACAGATGGATCAAGACGATTAAATGGTACTATCAATGAATGATTATTTTAAAAAAAAGGAGCGTACCTTATTCGTGTTTTGGGGGCCAAAATTGGTGGAAACAATCACAAATAGCTATTCGAATCATTTCACATGAAAGAAACAATAAATGAACAGCCAACATCTCTGTAGGTATGTCCAATAGAATAAGAAACCCATGTGACAAGGACTTTGCAGCGTTTTTTAAAACTTTTTTTGGCTTTGCATTGCCTGTAAAAGCCTCTTACAAATAAAAAACATTATGATTAGTATTAGTCCTTTGAAATCAGTACCTAAATAAATTTTGTTAATGAGGAGTCTTCAAGCACTGTACTTAGATTGTTGCTTTTAAAATGTGTATACCAAAGTCACAAGGGATGCAAGAAATAATACCTACCAACAGCAATCATTGGACGTGCATCACTTTTCCAATCCATTCTAGCACCAATTCACACTCCACACCACATTCCAGTTGTAGCACTTAGAGGATACCCAGTTGATTTCTTATAAGTATTTTTTTTAAACCTGTTTTCGTATTTTATACCTAAGAAGAAGAACGTGTAAACCGCTTGACCGATTTTTAACGAGGGTGGTCTCGAGTCTCCATGTGAATGGGGCTTTCCTTCGAGACGCATTTGTTGGGTTTCTACGAACCCAACCCATTTATTGTTGTTTGGTTGCCGAAATGTTTTTGAAATGTCCCTGGCTTAGCAGGGTAGAAATGCTAGCAGGTACCTGGTTTATAATTATCAATTCTTCAAGCAGCTACTCCCTACCTACCTGTGCTACAGAAAATAGTGCAGAATTGGGGTCCATAACTGTTACATAATATTATGACAAAGGGGAATGAGCAGTTCTGCAGGTACCTCAACCGGGAGGATGCAGAGATATACTAGAAACGATGAAAAATGCCGTGAAAGAATATTAGGAGCTCTTTATCATTTACCTGTCTGCTGTTAACTTATGATAGCTTGTGTGAGGTTAGTGTTGAAGATTACTTACTGGAGTGTGCAGCTGTTACAGTAGACGCAAACTGATCCGTTCAAGGGCTGAAACGAACTGACGGGAAAGGAAACCGGCCGGCGTGGCCCCTGGTCGTGACGAGGAGGCGTGGCGCTTGTGGTGGGGCAGCAGGAGAAACCCGAGGGTGAGCGCCGGAGTGAGCGGTGCCCTTGGCCTGACGAATCGCCCGAGTGGATACGAAACGACCGAAGAGGAACGACCCCAAAGAGGCCCTCCTCCTCACCATCACACCATCATCACCAGGACATGGAAAATTATGATGAGAGGGTGAATCACCAGACGTGCCTCCTCCTTTTTTGAAGATCAGAAGCTCCTGGTGATCGTGAAACTCCTCTGAGGAACGCCGGGATTGGGAAACACAAACTGCCTTATGCATCACCGATACCTTTTGTTGGGCTTTTGGTGGATACGATCCAAATTCGGTCGTCTACAACAACAATTTCAATGTTCCCAGAATTTGACATTTATGGTGCTTGTTGAACGCACAATTTTGATGTTCTGCAACTTTCATTCTGTACGTACTTTCTTTTTTTTTGATTTTGAGAGTCGTTCCGATGGTGCGGACGTCTAAAAGCCGTGTATCAAAAAATGTACTTATATAAAAAAGCCGCATACAACGTGTATCAAATGTTCAGCGATACTGATAAAAACGGTCATTTTTTGGTTTATTATTTTCAATATTGAACCTTCTGAATCATCCCATAAAAAAATTAATTAATTATTTATTTATTTATTTATTTATTTGAGGAAAACAAATTACAATGTATGTAAGGCCATAGGCCTTTTATGTATACATGGTAGTTAGAAGCATCATAATTGTAAATCATTGTACGTAGAATTATAAGTAGAATTATAAGAATGAGCATTACAAAATGAGAATACAAACGATTTTGAATAATAAAAGAGTATTTAAGTAAGTAGAATCAGGTATAATAAAGAGAGAAAGGAAGGATTAATGTGAAGGAAGGAAGAAATGAACATGAAAGTAGAAACTGAAAAAGAAATGAAGAGATGAAGGAAGAAATGAACATGAAAAGAAGAATAAAAAGTTCAAGAAATATGGGAATACTGACAAGGGTCATACAAATTGTGATGAGTTAAGAAACTCTCTCACTCCGCTCTCAAAGGTAGCAATCGACGCAGCAGCTCTAGTATTCAGGGGCAAATCCGACCACAACCTCGCACCCACCACCCTGAGTGATCCAGCCATTGCCTTGCAGGTGTGCTGCAAAGACTGAAACCCACACGCCCTTGCTGATGAGGTCTTAGGAAATAAGTTCAATATGTACTGAGGATACTTATTAGATTTAACCTTGTACATAAATAATAAAGTTTGAAGTTTAAAATAATCCTGAAATGGTAAGCCTGTAATTATTTTTGAATGTGCTGATACATGTGAGCGAGGTTTCAAGTTTTTAATGAATCTTATTGCAGAGTTGTAGAGGACCTGAAGACTATGGAGAGATTTGGAATCAAGACTATTGGCAAAAATTACGTTACAGTACGTGAACAAAGGTAAAATAAGTAATTTGACTAGAACCAGTCTGGTATTCTCAGGGATGAAATAGCGTACACGATTCATGGTATGCAATGAGTAGTATATCTTGCGACATATCATTGAAGTGTGATCCTCCCATGACAGGGAGCTGTTCAGTAGAACTCCTAAGTTCTTCACACAATCCAAGTAAGGAAGGTACACTCCATTCAGGGATATCTTGGGAAGAGCAGTTGTGTCAAGTCTATTCTTGGAAATAATAATTGATTGTGTCTTAGTAGGATTGAGCATGAGACCATTCAGATTAGACCACTCGGCAATCCGTAACAAATCCTGATTGAGTTTCTCAACCGTAGAACACATGCTCTCAATGTCTAGCTTGCTGCGAATGTACAACTGAACATCATCTGCATAGAGATGACACGCCACACTGTCAGTTACCGATGGCATATCGTTAATGTATATAGAACACATTGAGGGGCCCAATACGGAGCCCTGAGGAACACCCTGGAGAATGGATACTGGAGAAGAGAAGGCACCATCCACAGACACGATCTGTGACCTGTCAGCCAAATAAGACGATAAAAACTTGATAGCAGAGGTAGAGAGTCCATAGAGGTTGCTTAGTTTGCCCAGAAGTCTGTTGTGAGGAACTGAACCAAAGGCATTCGTATAATCCAATAAGACCATGAATGTACATTCAGATTTATCAAAACCAGAACGAATTTCTTCGGTTATTTTGACAAGTGTAGTTTGGGTACTGTGCAACCTCCTAAAACCAGACTGATATTCATACAAGAGGTTGTTGCTTACAAAGTATGAAGTTATTTGTTCGCTAATTAAGGTTTCAAATGATTTGGACAAAACTGGTAATAGACTAATAGGCCGGAGTTCATTAAAGACAACTGGGTTGGCTACTTTTGGGATGGGCTTCACTATGGCTGACTTCCATTGGGAAGGAAACGTTGAAGACGTGATTGAACAATTGAAAATATAGGTGATGTATTTTAAGGTGAATGGCAGAGTATAAATAAGAAATTGAAGCGGAATTTTGTCGATTCCAGGTGTACCTGATTTAATGGATACAATTGCTCGCATCACATCATCTTGACTGACATTTGAGAATGAGAAGTTGGGCTCAATCGTTGGGTCAGACCAAGAATTAATTAAAAATAAATTAAGAACCCCACCCCCGAAAATTTGATGGTTTCCGTTTCAAGCTACGTAAAATCCGAAAATGGAATTAAAAACAATGCAAATTATTACAATGGTTTATTATTTACCTATAGATGCCCCTTCTGCGTAGATCACAGTTTCTTGTGGTCAATACTTGCCCTACAGCTCGGCTGGACGTACAATGCTCCGAGTGGTCCTAAAAAATTCTTTAGTTCGAGATCAAAGTAGAAACGTAAAAAAAGGTATGTTTTTTTAGGGGTTGAAATTCTCAGAACGCCGTAGCTCGAGAACTTTCAATAAAAGGGTGTTTTATTGAAAATTTTCGGACGGACAGAACTTTTTTATTGCATTTTCGGATTCTACATACCTTTAAACGGGAACCACCAAATTTTGTGTTACATTTTTTTTTCATGCTCGATTCCAAATGTTTATTATTGAAAATAATAAACCAAAATTTCTATCTGTCCGCCGTACACCGTACTTCGCACTTTCCTTAGTTACCATGAATCAAAATTGACGACATTTGGTTTCTAGGTCCCATTTGGGGTCTAGTTGGTCCTCGAAGCTCGGCGCTCGGCTCGAAAACTTGCAATAGAAGGGTATGGTTTTTTTTAAGTTTTTAAATTGATCTCAAAGAATTTTTTGAGACCACCTGGAGCATTGTACGACCAGTCAGTCGTTTGCATCGAAAAGCTTGGTCAACATGATCGTGAATGAAACGGTATAAATTCGGCCCAGGTATATCATTGCTAGGGAACACTTGATTATAATCACGGATCGAGGTTGGTTGTTCTGCGATATTATTTCATTTGAAGAATGATGGTTTTTTGTTGATAGGTACTTTTGCAACCTGAACAAACCTTATGCTTCATGAATAAGGAAAAATAATATTAATGACTGAATTATTGAATCCCTCGTATTTTATGAAAATGTAATTCCCGGGCCGACTCCAATACTCGATCGAGGACTTTCCTGGGGGGTGCTCGAGGGTAGGTATTGAACACTGAAAACACTGATCTACGCAGAAGGGGCATACAGGTAAGTAATAAACCTTAATGCAATAATTTGCAGCGTTTTTACCATTGATTTCGGCTTTTTAATGCCAGGTCGAATTACAAATTGTGGGTAGTCAATCGACGCAGACCAATGCTCTTTAATTCGTGTACGGGGTAATTTTTCTAGAGGATGGATTAGGGAATATGCGGAAATTTAGAAATTTCGTAGTCCCCCCCCTCCCATAACGCTCACAGCGGAGGATGGTGCAAGCAAACCTAATAAGATATTCCAATGATATGTCATGTAAAGCAATTAAAAAGATTACCAGCTTTCCTACATTTTTTTCCACCACCAGGTCTTATCGCAACGACAGGCAACAGTATCTCTACGTTAATCCGGATTATCTATACGAATTAAAGCTCACATTATGCCTACCTACTCGATGCCTGATGAGGACGCCACATCATACAACCAAGTCATGTAGTCACACATCTACTAAGAGGCATCGACTACGTAGGTGTCTGCTAGTTACTTCACAGCTATCTCTGCTAATAAATGAGGAGTATCCATAACTGTTGTTTATAATATTACTTTACCATTACTACCATTTCTTTACAATTTCCAAAATTTACTTTACATATGTAACATTTATTTTACTTTACTTTTACAAAACTACGATTACTTACCATTACTTTACAATTTTCAACATTTCGGCAAGCATAAAGGCATCACACTCCTCCCGCCTGGGCGGGAGTCCCTTATCTTCTGTGAGGTAGGTGGTGCTGGAATCATTGAAAAATCATAGAAAAAGGATATCCATCGTAGGATAGTGCGGTTTGTCTCAAAATGCTTAGAAAGGAACCTACTTCCATTTAATAATATAAACGGAAGTCATGGGTACTCCTCATTGTCTACATGACAGAGGAGGCAGATTCGCAGGGTGTAGCGCAGCATCTGCAGGGAAACTGACCAATGGCCTGGGAAATGTACGTGTGGCTTTCATCGAAATGAATCTCCAATATTCATCGAATGTAGAACTATGTACCTACGGCGTGCAGAACGGCCAAGTTAGCAACGAAATCCGTGTCGCGGACCGCGATTAGTTAATGTATTATAAATTATTTTCCAGTATGAGTTCATTTTGGCTTCAGTTTACCGACGCTGAGCTGAGATAGCTTTCGTTTCCGGGTGGCTTATCAGATGACATTTAGTCCAGATGTTAGACAGAAGAGCTAGTTGAACTTTTCGTGAATGATTTCAATCGTATTATTGTAAGAGCTGACGAGAAGGATATGTAATATTATTTAGTTTAGTTGAAAGATGAGTATTGATTTCAGAGTGAACAGTTAGGTTACTCGGTGAAATTCTCGACAATCCGTAAGTACAGCGAAGGCGTTCAGGCAATAAAACCCACTCAGTTTTGTTGGGAGCCTAATCGCACAAGAGGAATCGTTTATGGAGCACCAATTTGCAGATATACAAGCCTCATTTACGAGCTACGTAAAACTGAGACGGATTTATGACAACTACAGATCAGGTCATAATTAACATAATTCAATTATGGTGGGCCTGACTGGATGTCTCAGGGTTTGGTGGGTAACTGTATAATATGAACTAAATCACTAGCGAAGAAATCGTGGCAACCCATTTCAAAGAAAAACGGAGTTATTGAAAAAAACGCTGCAAATCCCTGCACAACGGTTTATTATTTTGTATAGAATACCCTTCTGTTACAGATCACAGCTCTATGTATAGATAACCCGTCTATATAATATGATATGTACTATTCTATTATATGCATATTATGTAGATCGCAGACCCTCCGTAGGTTAGTACCTAACCCCGTACTCGTCACTAGGTACCTACCTAAATCACGAGTTAAATGTTGCTAAAATAATTCTGCCGATGACAAACAGTACCTAACAAAAAGAAACACACATAATGAAGTTCTGAAAAGAAATTGTTGATGAGGAGTGAAAAAAGTTGCAAAAGTACCTACCAACAAACTCCAGCCCCTTCTACGTAGATGGTATAATGAACCGTTGTGTAATAATTTACCGTTGAGTAATGATTTACCGTAATAATAATTTACCCATCAATAATACTTCAACGTTTGTTCAAGTTTCACTACCTACCAACAAACTCCAATAGAGCCATCATTTTTCAAATTAAATAATATCACAGAACAACCAACTCGACTTCATACTCCGCCAATATAATCAGGTGATCCCTACCAATGATTGGCCGTATTCACAAATTCCTATTGTGGGCGCGTCTCTGGTTACGAGATTTGGTTTGGATTGTATACAATTTCATTCACACTGGAGTCGAAAATGCCTGTCGGTGCAAACTTCGGGGCCTTACTGTGAACGAACGGCTGGACGTACGATGCTCCGGATGGTCTTAAAAAACTCGCAAGTTCAAGAACTATTTAAAACCGTAAAAATATTTACGTAAAAAAATGGTATAGGCGTTTTGAAAATTTCAACCCCTATTTTGAACCCCTTAGAGATGACTCACAGTAACGTCGAGCTTCGAGGACCAACTAGACGCCGAACGGAACCTATAACCCGAATTTCATCAATTTTTTTTCATGGTAACTAAGAAAAGTGGCCCGTACGGCGTACGGCGTACGGCGTACGGCGGACAGACAGAAATATTTTTATTGCAGTTTTGGAATCTACATACCTTGAAACGTAAACCATCAAATTTTGAGGGGGGGTAAGAATTTTTTTTTTCATGCTCGATTCCAATGGTTCATTATTGAAAATAATAAACCAATAGTCTATTTCCACTATTACACGAAAAAACGCGAAAAATACACTGTTATGTAACAGTCAACAGTGTATTTTTTCGCGTTTTTCGTGTATTAGTGGAAATACACTATCGTTAACTACGTTATTCTATTTAATTGAATATGTTGAGCACAAGGTGAAACTTTCAATCTTCGAACTAATAGAAAGGCAATAATTTGAACCGATTAGTTCCCGTTCGATTGGAGTGGAAGCTACTTTTCCCTACTGACTAAAATAAAGTGACAGGTACTGCCTATAACAAAATCAGTCAGGTAGACATCTCCCGACAATCGGTTCCTCAGCTCCTCAGGATCAAGAGAACAGGCAACAGGGCTGCTGTGCACACATTCTACTTGCATGATACCTACGAGACTTAACACTTGATAATTTGTCAAGTCTCATATATGGATCGTAGTGATGTATTGAATTAATTAATGTTTTAGGTATGTACCTATCTGCAAATTGAAAATCAGAAATTTTTTATGTAGGTAACATGCAATGTGGTAGGTAACTTTTCAGCTCCAATATAATCCAGGAATAATATGTAGAATGTTCCTAATCCTACATTCTACAAGAATGGCCAGGGAATCATTATAAATCAATCGAACTTCCATTCCAAAAACGCAGCACATTATTACACAACGGTTTATTATTTAACTGTATAGATGCCCCTTCTGCGCAGATCACTGTTTTCTGTGGTCAGTACCCTCGAGCTCCCTCCAGGACAGCCATAAATGGAGTACTGGAGACGGCCCGGGAATTAAGGTTTCATACAAATGCGCGGGATTCAATAATGTGTTTGTAGTTATTCATTAAGCATATAAGGTAAGTAATAAACGGTTGCGTAATAATTTACCTGTATGGATGCCCCTTTCACGTAGATAGTATCATAAACCGTTGTGTAATAATTTACCGTTCTCTAATAATCTATACATATAATAAAACAGTGTCTGTTTGTCTGTTTGTTTGTTTGTTTGTTTGTTTGTCTCGGCATCAATTGAGAACGGCTGAACGTAGAAAGTTGCGGCTGGTACCATTTGACGCAGAATTTATCTGGGAAGGTTTATGAAAAATCCGCATTTGAATCTGTCCATCCGTTGAAACGCTATGAATGAAATACTACTAAAAAACGTGTTATAATCACTTCTATGAGGACGTTTATGCTTATAATAACTTTGAACGGTTGGACGGGTGGATTCAGCTCGACGAGTACATTCAAGTGGTACTTCAATCAGGATGTTAGTGGGAGGGGGGTACAGGTTATGAGCGGGGGGGGGTCTACAGAAATTTCAAAACTACTTGACCAATTGGAGTGCAACTTTGGGAATTTGTTGTGTGAACATTGAGGAATGTTTCTAACCAGGTAGGGAGGGTTCAGAGGATACGGGGGGGGGGGGGGTCAAAGGCAGTTAGGGTTGGCATTGGGGAAGGTTTCTGATCAGTTGAGGAGGGGGGATACAGGCATATTAAAATACATGACCGTTGGCTCCATTTATTTAAATCGCAGCAACACGCGTCGGTTCAAATAGTATAATATATCATAAAACAGTGTCAGTCTGTTTGTTTGTCTCGGCATCGATAAATGAGAACGGCTGAACGTAGAAGGTGGTATCTGTTATGAGTGGGGCCTGTCCTAAAGGGGGTGTCTGTTCTACCGTTGCGAAGCGCGGGTACACAGCTAGTTTACCCCATAAAACTTACACGTTTGTTCAAGTTGCTATTGTTCAAGTTGCTAAAGTACCTATCAACAAAATCCAGAAGATCCGTTATTTTTCAAATGAAGCAATAATACAGAACAACCAACTCGAATTCATACTGCCATCCGTGATTGTAATCAGGTGCTCCCTAGCGATGATACCTGGGCCGGATTTATACCGTTTGATTCATGATCATGTTGACGAAGCTTTTCGGTACAAACGAACGGTCCAGGTCTCAAAAAATTCTTTAGTTCAAGATCAATTTAAAAACGTAAAAAAAACCATACCCTTCTACTGAAAGTTTTCGAGCTACGGCGTTCTGAAAATTTCAACCCCTATTTTTCACCCTTTAGATATGAGTGATATTAACGCCGAGCTTCGAGGACCAACTAGACCCCAAACGGGACCTAAAAATCAAATTTAATTAATTTTGAAAGAGAAGTACTAAGTACGGCGTAATGCGGACAGACAGAAATTTTTTGGTTTATAATTTTCAATATTGAACCTTTGGAATCGAGCATAAAAAAAAACGCTGCAAAGTCCTTGTCACATGGGTTTATTATTCTACTGGACATGCATACCTACAGAAATGCTGGCTGTTCATTTATTGTTTCTTTCATGCGTAATAATCGAAATAGCTATTTCTGGTGGTTTCCACCAATTTCGGCCCCCAAAACTTGAATTAGGTACGCTCCCTGTTTTTTTTTTTTTCAAATTATCCTTGATCATTGGTAGTACCATTTAATCGTCTTGATCCACGTGTTGACACTTTTTCTAGTGTTATTATACAAATTGATGGTGATTTCAGGCGATTTCGCAAGTTTTTGACTCATAAAAAATCAATTTTGGGAGCTGAACCTCTGGTACAATCTAAATTCTCCACTCCTTGGTCAAAATTGACTTCATATTCGGTTTTCTCGTCCCCAAAAACATGGAAAACGATACCTCAAAAGCTCATTTTACTAACATGTTACTAAAACACAAAAAGTACCTATTTTTACACACATTTTCATTCATAACACCCTTGGGTATATTCCGATCGGGCTGAAAAGTTTCGGGACACAACTAGGGCCCAAATGGAGCATGTGTGCGAAAGAACGACTTTTTTAGACCGAAAATGAAGCCTACACACGTGATACGGCGGACGGCGGACGGACATTGCATTTTGGTTTATTATTCTGTGAATAATACACCTATGTAATCGCTCAGCAAAAAATTTTTATAACACCCCCTCAAAATTTTTTCTTTTCCGTTTCAAGGTACGTAGATTCCAAAAATGCAATGTCCGTCCGCCGTACGCCGTCCGCCGTCCGCCGTCCGCCGTATCACGTGTACAGGCTTCATTTTCGGTCTAAAAAATTCGTTCTTTCGCACACATGCTCCATTTGGGCCCTAGTTGTGTCCCGAAACTTTTCAGCCCGATCGGAATATACCCAGGGGTGTTATGAGTGAAAATGTGTATAAAAATAGGTACTTTTTGCGTTTTAGCAACATGTTGGTAACATGAGCTTTTAAGGTATCGTTTTTCATGTTTTTGGGGACGAGAAGACCGAATATGAAGTCGATTTTGACCAAATAATAGAAAATTTAGGTTCTACCAGATGTTCAGCTCCCGAAATTGATTTTTTATGAGTCAAAAACCTGGGAAATCGTTTGAAATCACCATCAATTTGTATAATAACACTGGAAAAAGTGTCAACAGGTGGATCAAGACGATTAAATGGTACTATCAATGATCAGAGATAATTTATTTAAAAAAAAGGAGCGTAGTTTATTCGAGTTTTGGGGGCCAAAATTGGTGGAAACCACCAGAGATAGCTATTTCAATTATTTTATATGAAAGAAACAATAAATAAACAGCCAACATCTCTGTAGGTATGTCCAATGGAATAATAAACCCATGTGACAAGGACTTTGCAGCGTTTTTGGAATCTAGGCACCTTGAAACGGAAAAGAAAAAATTTTGAGGGGGTGTTATAAAAATTTTTTGCTGAGCGATTACATAGGTGTATTATTCACAGAATAATAAACCAAAATTTAACGCCCCCGAAAAATTTTTATTTGATGGTTTCCGTTTCAAGGTATGTGGGATCCGAAAATGCAATAAAAAAATGTCTGTCCGTCCGCCGTACGCCGTACTTCGCATTTTCCTTAGTTACCATGAACCAAAATTGACGACATTTGGTTTGTGGGTCCCATTTGGGGTCTAGTTGGTCCGCGAAGCTCAGTGTTACTGTCAGTCATCTCTAAGGGGTGAAAAATAGGGTTGAAATCTCCAGGACGCCGTTGCCTCGAATTTTTTTAACTGTTTTAAATAGTTCTTGAACCTGGGAGTTTTTGAGCCCGCCCGGAGTACTGCACGTCCAGCCGTTCGTTCGAAGTTAGGCCCCGAACACCGACAGGCTTCATCAACAGGAGGGTGAATCAAATTGTATACATTCAGCCCAGACATAATCGCTAGGGGCGCAGCAACAATTGGGAATTGGACAGAGATAAATCATTGCTAGGTATCACCTGATTATAATTACGGATGGCTGTATGAATTCGAGTTGGTTGTTTTGCGATATTCTTCGATCTGGAAAATGATGGGTGTTCTGGATTTAGTAGGTAGGTTCTTTTGCAACTTGAAGAAACGCTGAAGTATTATTTGAGAAATTATTACACAACGGTAAATTATTACACAACAGTAAATTATTGCACAACGGTTTGTTTGCTATCTATACAGGTAAATTATTACACAACGGTTTATTATTATTTACCTTATGCTTCATGAATAACTACAAATAATTAACGATTTAATTATTGAATCCCGCGCGTTTGTATGAATCTTTAATTCCCGGGCCGGCCCCAGTACTCCATTTATGGCTGTCCTGGAGGGAGCTCGAGAGTATTGACCACAGAAAACAGTGATCTGCGCAGAAGGGGCATCTATACAGTAAATAATAAACCGTTGTGTAATAGTTTGCAGCTTTTTTATTCCATTTTCGGATTCTACATACCTTGAAATGTAAACCATCAAATTTTGAAGGGAGTTTAAAAATTGTTTTTCATGCTCGATTCCATAGGTTCATTATTGAAAATAATAAACCAAAATGATATTATTGGAATATGGATATTATTGGAGCGTCTACTTTAAAATTAGGCACCTTCCTACTTAAACTAGAAAAATTGTTGCAACGAATTGACTTATCATCAATTACATTTTTCACTGGAATGGAAACAGCTCTCCAAACGCGCAATATTGGGAACTAAAATTTCTGGTACTTACAAGTCACACTTTATAGTACGTAGAAACCTGTTGGTGTTTTGGAAACCAACAGGTGTTGATGTTGTTGACGGTTTTGGAAATTCCCGTTTCCAATGTTCTTATGTTCTGTGAAATATATACGTGTTCGATAAAACAAAATAACAAGGGTTATCGGGCCCAGATCACGCGAAGACTGCTATAAAACAAAAGAGTTGGCGAAATGGCTGATGAGGAGATTGGCTGTAGCAATAGCAATACAAAAGTGAGTGGCATTGTGAAGTTGAACAGAAAAAACTACAAGATGCAATTTGTGAAAATGTGTCCAATGACTTCAAGCACCGTGGGCTCCAACTGAGCAAGAATCTGAGGGTGTTCGTCCATAACGCTGATGAGAGTTTCTATAATGTTCAACAAACCCATCGCTGCGATTGCCTTCTCGTCTGTACCTTCATCAGTGTTCAGTGCCATACTGAATGTCGTTGCCTATTTCATCTCCGTCCGTCGATAAAACAGCTTCTTCATCATCTGATTCTTGTCCATCCGATTCATCTTCATTATGCTCCAATGCTTTAGCAGCGTAAGCTCGTTTCAGACCCTCGAAAACTAATATCAAGACAGGAATGATCTGTTGAGCACACTCGTTCACGCCAGGTGGCCTGTTGGGTCCATCAGCGTGCTAAATCCAAGAACGCAAAGTTTCCTATCGTGAAGCCCCAAGAAACAGTCTGCGTCGTGGAGCCATTGTTTGATAAAGTGAGTGGAAATCGAGTCTGTCGGAGCAGCGGCTAGTTGGATCTTGTCCATCGTCTCCAGCCACAGAGCGGGGTTGTAATACAGCGCAGCAATCACGACTTGCAGGCACATTGCTCTCAGTTCGGAAGTCTTCACTTCCTTTGTCAGCCTTTGAAGGACGAGCTCGATAAACGAAGGGATGCACGCATCAATTTGTCCCTTGCACTGCAAAATTATGACTTCGAGCAGCTTGGCGGCATGACATTCTGGATCCTCACCGGAGTCTGTTGTCATTACCATTTTGCACATGTTGAACATGGCAAGAACGTGATTCTGATTCGACAGGAATGCTGGTGTATCGACGGTCACATAGTTCTGGAGGGCAGGAATCATGTCCGTGAAGTAGTCAAAGCCGTCTTTTTCAAACACCTGGTACATGAGTTCAAAAACCTTCCAAAGGTCGGGCGAGATATGATAGTGATTGAGGCTAAGAGAAACGATGCCAATATGTATGTTTTCCAGGAAATTGATCCAGTTCAGAATGCTCAAGTGTCGAACGTTAAGATAAGCAACTGGCATGAGAGACTTGGACATGTCAGCATAGATACAATCAAAACGATGTTCAAGAATCAATCAGTACGGGGTTTGGACTCAGTGTTCTCTAATGACTGGAACTCAGATGTGTGTGAAGCTTGTCTCAGAGGTAAAAGTACTCGACATCCATTCCCAAAAACGAGTAGGTTAGTGACTCACGAATTATTGGAAGTTGTTCACTCTGATGTTTGTTGTCTACCTATTGAATCACACTCGAAGTTCAAATACTTTGTGAGTTTTATTGACGATTTTTCAAGAAGAGCTACAATTTACTTTCTGAGGAGAAAGGATGAAGTGGTGGATTGTTTTAAACTTTTTAAACAAATGGCTGAAAAACAAACAGGCAAGGTTATTAAGTGTCTGAGAAGTGATAATGGTAGGGAGTATATAAATAAGGCTTTTGAAAATGAATTGGATAAGCACGGTATTGTACGTCAGTTATCTTGTCCATACAGCCCACAACAAAATGGAATATCTGAACGATTTAATAGGACAGTCCTAAATTTGGCACGGTCAATGATGATAGCAGCTAATACTCCTAAGAGGTTCTGGGCTGAAGGGGTGAATACTGCCTGTTACATCCGAAATCGATGTCCCAGAGACGATGGGAAAACACCAGATGAGATCTGGAGTAATATAAAACCAAGTGTGAGGCACATGCGACCTTTTGGATGCAAAGCTTTTGTTCATGTACCAAAAGAAGTTAGAAAGAAACTTGATGATCGAGCTGATGAATGTGTTATGTTAGGATATGCGGGGGCTTCAAAAGGATACAAGCTATGGAATTTGAAGAAACAAGGACTTATTATAAGCAGAGATGTGACATTTATCGAAAACGAATTCCCATTCAGTAACAATAATAGAATTGATGAACATACAAATTCCTCAGATCTTGAAATATATGGTATAGCAAGTATAAGTAGAACAAGAGAAATTGAAGATAGAAGAAACATGAACGAAAGAGGTGAGAGAAGGCATTAAAGAAGCTGCAGACAATGGAGAAGAATATCAAGATGCTACTGAGGGAGAAATTATTGATGAAGGTAATATCCCAGATATACAACTACAAACAAGAAACTATGGAGAATGTGAAGAACCTCAAGAACGTGATAATGGGCCACCTGAGAAGATGATTTTAAGAGACAGGACACAAATGAGAAAACCAAATTATGTTTGTTGTACGACAGCAGCTAGAAGGATTGAACCAAAAACGTACAAACAAGCAATGAGAGGGAATGATCGTGACTTATGGGCTGCTGCGATTCAGGAAGAATTGATGTCTCTGAATATGATGCAAGTTTGGGAATTAACAGATTTGCCCGTCGGTAAAACCGCAATAGGGTGCAAATTGGTTTTTAAATCAAGTACTTGGCTGATGGATCAGTAGAAAAGTATAAAGTTAGATTGGTGGCTCAGGGATATACTCAAAAGGAGGGGATAGATTTCGACGAAACATACAGTCCAGTGATAAGCTTACCAGCTGTCAGATTGATTTTGAAGTTGGCAGTGAAGAATAACTGGCTCATTCATCAGATGGATGTTAAGACCGCTTATTTAAATGGAATATTAAAGGAAGATATATATATGAAACAACCCGAAGGGGCAGTGGAATGTGGTTCAGAGAAGAAAGTTTGTAAATTGTTGAAGAGTTTATATGGACTTAGACAATCTGGAAGGTAGGTATGAAACATTAGATACGAAATTACGAGAAAGTGGAATGAAAAGATGTGTAGCAGAATCATGTATATATTTTAAGAAGGCTTGATCCAAACTTATGATTATTCTCGTATACGTAGATGATTTGATATTAATAGCACCAGATTTTCAAGCAATGAACAATTTGAAAACAACCCTGAAGCAAAATTTTGAAATGAAAGATATGGGAGAATTGCATTATATTCTCGGAATTGAGGTAAAGAAGGGAATAGATGGTTCATCAATGAAATATTGGTAGAATTCAACATGGAGGAATGTAGACCAGTTTTAACACCGATGGACACTCAACAACAGTTATCAAAAGCGGACTGTCCAAATTCAGAGGAAGAAAGAACATACATGGAATCTGTACCATATAGGAGATTGGTAGGGAAGTTGATGTACTTGGCTCAAGCAACTAGACCTGATTTATCATTTGCAGTTTCGAAACTCAGTCAGTTCGCTTCGAATCCCGGAAAAGTGCATTGGGCTGCATCTAAGCGAGTCTTACGATACTTGCAAGGAACAAAGGGATACGCGTTTAAAATTGATAAATGTGGGGAGGGAGTGATAGCCCACTCAGATTCTGATTGGGCTGGTTGCAAAGATGATCGAAGATCCACCTCAGGATTTTTGATTCAGTTTGGAAGCACACCAATAGTATGGAAGTCGAACAAACAAACTTGTGTTGCACTATCTACAATGGAAGCTGAGTTCATTTCTGTGGCAACAAGTGCAGTGGAGTTATCCTGGCTGAGTTACATCTTACGGGAGTTGAATTGCTCTGTTAGAATCCCACTGGTGAAATGCGATAATCAAGCAGCAGTTAATTTCGCTAAAGGTAACAGCGTGAACTCGCATTCTCGACATATTGATATTCGTCTCCATTTTCTGAGGGACATGGTGAAAAATGAAATATTAAGAATTGATTATGTGCCCACAAATGAAAACATTGCTGATCTCTTCACGAAGCCTTTGTCGAGGATCAAGAATGACCAGATACTAGAGAGGATCTGCGTGGAGAAGGAAGAAGAGAAAAACTAGCCGGAGTTTGTTGGTGTTTTGGAAACCAACAGGTGTTGATGTTGTTGACGGTTTTGGAAATTCCCGTTTCCAATGTTCTTATGTTCTGTGAAATATATACGTGTTCGATAAAACAAAATAACAAAACCGTTATGAGTAACTTCGGGAATATCATAATATAATTTATGTTACCTACATCAGAGTTGTACTTCGTAATGTGTCAGAACTCGTTTAAGGAACATCAAGCTTGATCACCCTGCTTTTATCACAATATGTCATAATACTATTAGGATACTGGCATTATTTATTATGATGAAGTAAGGAACATACTATTCCAGAACCGAAGTACACAAGTATGTCTTACCAAAGATTTCAATGTTGACGATTGTAAATATCAGTCTTGTTCCTGCAATAATAAAAAAAGTTATTCTTGTGTGAGTCAAAGTCGTTTATTCCTCACAGAAGGCTGCGTCGCTTTTTATTGGTCGATCTCGATGACGTTGAAATTTGTGAACTCATGTCTGGTTGCCTTCGGCCACTCCCGCCCTGAGTCATGGTTATGACTTATGACTAACTGTACCACTTCAATTCTCCAACATTAAACAGTCCTCGAGTTTTCCCTCCTTTTACTTCGTCCCGTTATGACCGCGTCGGTAAAAGTATAACATTCCTAGGGGAAACTCGAAGTCGCCAAAGGCGGAGAAAGCCCGATCTCGAATATTATAGAAACACAGAGTTCCTTATGAGATCATAAAATCAAAATATCAGCAACTGAACGGAAATCGTTCAATAAAAATATATCTAATCATAACTGCGATTAAAAAACTTTATTTCAATTATTTTGGTAGGTATCGAAACGTTGGTCACATCCTGAATTCAATTTGTATTTGAAGGAATGGGATGCGGACTAATGTTTCGTTCAATGAGGAAAACTTGAATTATCTACGGAATAGAATGCGTACGTAGGCACATAATCAATTATTGTTGAAGTTGGCAGTTTTCTTCAAAGTGATTGTTGGTTGATAGGTAAATGCCTGGAAAACCAGTAAAATAGGTAATTATTATAGCTGGTTTGAAAATTCGTGAACAGTTTCATTTAAATAGATTAGGTTGATCCTGATTCAATACTGTGAATAACTATAGGTAACGGATAAAGAATTAACATCACGCGAGGAGTCACGGATTGCGATTAAATGCTCGAACAGAAAACAAGTTCTCTATCTACGCAGTTTGGGTACATAAATATAATATATTTGCAATGAATAATATAATAAATTATTAATTGAATTAGGTATACCTATGTTATTAATATAATTATTAGGTACCTAATTATTATTATCAATATAATAATTGCACTGTAATAATTTGCATAGGTTTTTTTAAATCGCATTTTGGGATTCTAAGTACATTGAAACTAAAACCATAAATTTCTTTTTCTTTGGGAGGTAGCGTGTGGTACCCCTCCATTACACTCCAATGTAAACATTTATGTTTGATTCAGTAACCAATAAATAGCAAGGCGAAGGACGAGCTATGCGAAGCCTCGGTGGAAGCCCGGAAGGGTCCCTCTCCCTCAGCCTTGGTGGAAGCCCGGAAGGGTCCCTCTCCCTCAGCCTCGGTGGAAGCCCGGAAGGGTCCCTCTCCATCAACTCCAACGGCTCCCAACGGTCGTCAACGGTCGTTGGTAGACGGGGGACGAGGTGGAGGCACCTTTATAAAGCGCCCGGCTCGCCCAGCTCTTCATTCTACCGACCTCACTCCTACCTCCGACTTCTTTCTCTCCTGCCTCGCGCCTCCTCTCTCTCCTACATTTCCCTTGCATAATTATCCACTGTGGGGAAAACCTGGGATATGCCTCACGAAAGGATCTGGCATTCATTGTGGTGAAAACCTTGGATACTGGCACATCCACTAGCGCTCATTGTGGTGAAAACCTGGGGCGCTAGCTACCCGTAAAAGTCTCCAACGGGGCACATATTCCTCTCTCCTGTGGCCTATTGAAACTAGCCTTACCTTGCGCTCACGACAGAGGGGTTAATCTTTTCTGTTGGAAGGTAGTTGGGGTCTAGCTTCTAGATGATCCCCTATGAATTTCTTGGATTATTAGTGGCATTTACTCGATTTAGGGCTTTCCGGGTGGGAGCACGAGGGTAGTAGAGGTGTCGAACTCAGAAAACAGTGATCCACGCAGAAGGGGCATCTATCCCCCCCCCCCCCATAAATATAGAGAAAGTTGGATTTTGAATTCATAATATCACCTATTTCAGGAGAAATTTCTATAAGGGGAAATATTACCACAAAACTGGACTGGTACTGAATGTGTAAAACTTGATTTATTGTTACAGTCGGGAAAACAGATCAGTTAACACCACATTGGAAAACAAGGTAGATCACGGCAGTTAGCTAAATTACGTTATGGCAAGTCATAACATTTCATGTAGGGCGACATAAATACAAAAGGCAGTGAAAACACATTGAACATTGCACTTTTCGTGGAGCTGGGATCGTCAAAAATTGCTTCTTACTTCCTACCCCTGGAACTATTTCCATCACAAATTATTATCATTTTGAAAAAATTCGACAACGAAATAATGCACCCACGTATTTTATCGTCCCATCTGCATAATTGCTACTTTGAACGGAAAAAAAAGAAAAAAGATTCTTGAAATGTTGTCTTGAAATGTCTTTGTCTGCATAGTTTTACGTGTTATTTATTTATAGAAAAATATGAGCAAACATCAAGATATATAAGGTGAAACAAATCGGAAACCTGTTCTACCCTAGTACACGGTCGCTTTGAGATGAGACACTACAATGATGGAAAGTGTTACATTCAGAAATATCTCTATAATATTATATCAATTACTGATCGAAGGGTATTAAATTTCCTATTGAAAGACATTGGAGCTTCACCAGTGCTTAGCTGGATACAGGAAAAGGTTCGCTCAATTTTGGCTAACATGGGCCAGCCATGTTTTGCTACCTCCTGCAAAATATTTTGCAGGTACTAACAATGGCTGCTACCATAGCGAGTTAGGAGGGTGTGTCAATAGAATTGCATAAAACATTGTCTACATAAACATACAGATTTTAATGCTGCCAGTTCCAAATATAGTGTGCGACGTGATTCGGAGTTTTCCTCCGTTGATTGGTTGTTAGTATGCTGTTTCTGCACAAAATTCTCTATTGAAGGTTAGTATGTTCTTTCTGCACGTTGTTCGGGGTTAGTAAGTTAATTATTAAATAGGCTATCATTTTTGACATCTAATACATATGACGATAATTAACATATACTTATTTACAATTATATACACTTGCTAATGATACACCTGGAGAGGTTTGCAATTTTTTTCTCGTATAAAACGTACAAAATGATATTATAAAGTGAGGTAACGATTTACCATGGTTTCCAAAGTGATTTTTTATTGGAGTTTACATTGATATGCTCGGCTTACCATATTTAGCTATTCCTATATAAAATCATTAACACAAAAGCTTCGAAAAAAAAGGTAGGCGTTCTCAAAAATGATACGAACTAGGATTTGTACATACATTCAACGCAATTACGGTAGTTCAAATAATTGAATGCAATACACAATAGATTTTGTAGCTATTTAAGTCGAGGTAAACATTGATAGTTATTTAGCGCCTAGTCCACTTGTGCAGAGGGGTGATTACAGCGTATCCAAGGATTCCAAGAGGGTAACTACCTACTCGGGTTATTCAGCGGACAAGTGTTCGGTTATCCGAGGTTATCTTGGATTAACCGGGAGGTGAACAGGGTAAAAATGGGACGAAACAAAAAGTAGTTTAGGGTAATCCAGGGTAAGGTACCCGAGGTTATCCGGGAGGTAAACCAGGTACCTAATAAAAAGGTACGAAAAAAAGTAGTTTAGGGTAATCCAGGGTAATGTGCCCGAGGTTATCCGAGAGGTAAAACAGGTAAAAAATGTATGGAAAAAGTAGTACAAGGTAATCCGGGGTAATTTGGGGGCTATGCAGAGGTTATCCGGGAGGTAATCAGGGGTTAAAAAAAGGTAGGATTTCAGGGTAATCCGTGGTAATCTTGATATTATCCGGGGGGGTATTCAAACTTATCCTGGGTTATCCGGGAGGTAATCCAGGTAAAAAACCTGTACGAAACAATAAGTATTTCAAGGTAATCTGGGGTTATCATGGGAGGTTGGAGGTAAACCGGGGAAAAAAGGTGCAAAACAATAACTAGCTCAGGATAACCCGGGTTTATCCAAGGTTATCCGGATAAAAAAAAAAACTGTACGAAACAAAAAGTATTTCAGGGTGATCCGGGGTTATTAATCCTTGTCTGGAAGACGCTATATTTTTAAGATTAGTTACCCCCTCGAAGGATTCCAGTCGTTATATGATGGGAACCACTAAGGATATGCAAGTTGAAAACATCAAGATGAATTAGGCAGGTGATTCCAATTAAATAGAAATCAGATGCACACATTTGAGTACATAAATATCTCAGTTAGGTATATGAATACCTACTGTTTAGGAACTGAAGTGGGAGTAGTGACGTTCTAATCGATAGGAAAAACTATCGGTTTTCCTGTTATATCTGTCTTTTGAGATTGATCGATATCATTGAAAGAATACCTGTGGTATAACATCTAAATGGTATTTCACTTGCTTACGTGAAATAAAGATGGAAGTGATTGTGGGTGTAAAGAAAAACTTAATAAGTAAAATTAAAGGAATTCCGGCCATGTGTTGAGGAAATTTGACAATGCTGTATCGATACCAACATCGAACGTGACGAGTGGGGCTTTCCGAAAACTACCGGAAATAATTACTGCACTATCAACTGTATTAATTTCACTTAGGTACAGTACAACTTTGGCTTCGTTATAAGTACTCAGGAAAGGCAATAGGGGTGCTATTCACAGAAGGATTAAGATACACGACAGAATAACATGGTCACCTTTCACAAACACAATACATGGACACGATGAAAATCAACTAAAATTATTTATGTACATTCATTTTGAGACCACTCAAAGTCCATCGTTGAGCCCTACAGGAACCCTGAGACGAAATCAACGTGAAACAAATAACGGAATATTTTAAACAAATCAACATTATTGTGCTCAATGTTGTTACAGATTTAGATTACAGGTTTAGTCGTAATGAGCTCCTCAGACAGCTTGGGATTTGTTGGTTGGTTTGGTCGGAGCCGCCGTTGGTTGGAATTGGCTGCGTTTGTCGAGGCTCAGAGTGTTGTGTCCGCTGAAGCACGAGTATCTAGAATTTTGAGAACTAAGATAAGTAACTAGAAACAGAGATAAAATGTTTAATAATCAGTTTTCTGTGTAGATAATTAGAACATCACCAGCGCATGTGTATTGCATTTTAGATCCAGTACAAAGGAGCGGCCCAGCTAACCAGAGATAGAAATTGAGTGATTTTTATTTCTGGGAATCGCTCAAAATCAAAAATAAAGTAGGTTATTTTTTGCTCATAATAGCTATTTTCTACGCATTTTTTTGCTCAGAAAATAATTATTTTTTGAGCGATATTTTTTTTCTCACTCAAAACGCTCTTGCTCCTCGACCTTGGCACCTGGGACCTGCGGTTGGCCTCATTCGATTCAGCGATAAAAATACTTTAAGATGACATCCAACACACCGCCACAACACTACCTTTACAGCTTCCCCCTCACCAAATGTGCTAAAATAAGTGTGAAATATAGGTATAACCTTTTCACTCAAATCTGAAACTAGGAATTGAAACGCTGTAGCTCCTAGACCCATTCCGATGAAGTTTTCATTGACAGTTTTCAATGATGGGATTGTTTGAGCAAAAAAATAATACTCTATTTTTTATTTTGAGCGATTCCCAAAAATAAAAATCACTCAATTTCAACCCCTGCAACGAATTGATGAAAAAAAAGAAAGAAAAATGCCACTATAATTAGATAATATAGCTTGTATTGATATTCCTTCTTCTCAATCACTGCTCTGACGTGTTTTACCTATACCGCCATGACTGTTTCTCGGCCTATGTGTGTGAGTGTACGTAGATACAGACTGGACCCCTTATTACCTATTAACACTCGTGATCCTATGTATTGTAATATATTATAGGTTTTTTAAGTCAAATTCAGAATAACTTTCCAAACTAATAATTTCAGAATTTTTTTTATTTCAAGTTCAGATTTTTTCCAATGTGTATTCATATTACGGAGTCTGAACGACAACGGCATAGAAACAAGTCCTTTTTAGGTATAACATCCCCTTCTCTGGAGGAAGGGGATGCTACAGTTTTGTTTGTCTGTCAGCAAGAGATTGTGATGCAGCGCACAGTGATGGATGGGACACAGCACGTATACCTGCTACATAGGTAGTTCGTTGACATCCAAAACAACAACAGTAATGGTGAGTGAACCTGGATTTACCTCACCAGGTTTTCAAAGAGTCCCATTCTTACCTTACTTACCTTTCCCCGTGACGCTACAGCCCTTGGAGGGCCCCTGGCCTCCCTGACAGTCTTACCAAGTGAAGCTGGTACAAAACTTCATAACACAGATAAATAATATCGACAATATTGACAAAATTCTGGATTTGGAAAATTCTGAAATTGAAATAGAGCAATTCTAAAATTAGTAAAAATTTGGAAATTACTTTGGAAAATTCTGAATTTGACTTGGAAAACCTAGAATGCAAGGTTAAACTCAGATATAAAAAAACCTTTTACTTTGTAAATAAATGTTGTGGGTAGCTGGCTACTACCTCGAGGAAGGGGCCATTAACATAGTTTGGTACACCTACAATCTCCAGTCACTTTGAATTTAAGCAGGTTATACCTATAATCCTAAAAAAAAACACTCCCTGTAAAAAAAGATGCCAAGCTACAAAAGGTGTGATATCCAGGTTGTGCCAAGCACTGTGCCTAATAATCTTCCGTCCACATCCGACAGTTCATTTTCGACGTTAATTTTGAGGTATAGACTAGACTTAGCTAACAGGGTGAGGAGTGAGTGCTTGGCCGGTCTAGTTACTGATCTATTCAGTTCCTACACGAAGGATTCGAAGCCATCAAAATTAATGATTCACATGCTATGTGCCTGATATGTCGTAGACAGACAAGCGGCACACTTCCTAAAGATTAACTCACTCCTCACCTCAAAATTAATGTCGAAAATGAACTGTTGGATGTGGACGGAAGATTATTAGGCACAGTGCTTGGCACAACCTGGATATCACACCTTTTGTAGCTTGGCATCTTTTTTTACAGGGAGTGTTTTTTTTAGGAGATATCACAAATTTTGAAAGGTCGCAAGTAAGTTTCGAAGCTGAAATCAATGTGGCTCAATGTGGCGCAACAATATCCGAAGCCTGAATGAATGTGGTGCAACAATATCTGATCCGAAGCCTGAATCAATGTGGTGCAACGACGATATTCTCACACAAGCAATGCTAAAAATGCTTGACACTTCACATTGGAAAGGGTAGACCTCCCGTTATTCGCCATGTCACTTCGGCGTTACAGTTTTTAATTTTCGTTTTGATGGAAACACCCAAAATCACTTCACCCATTAACATGATTTGGATCGGTACTAAATTTCATAAAGATCGGTCTAGGGAAGAGGGTATATAAGTGGCGTGACAAAGAATGGGTGGAACAAACAAGCCCCCATGCCCCGGAACCCCCCCTTTGCTTGTGCGAAAACGGTTACAACTCCCAAAAGGTACTTCACCACGCCAAACCTAATCTACATACCAAATTTCATAAACATCGGTCGAGGTAAAAGGGTTGAAGTGGCGTGAGAAGAATGGGTGAAAAAAAAAAAGGGAAGAAAGTCACCAAACACGTATTTTGAGCCCTATTTTGGTTTATTATTCTGTGAATAATACACCTATGTATTCGCTCAGCAAAAAATTTTTATAACACCCCCTCAAAATTTTTTCTTTTCCGTTTCAAGGTGCGTAGATTCCAAAAATGCAATGTCCGTCCGCCGTCCGCCGTACGCCGTACGCCGTATCACGTGTACAGGCTTCATTTTCGGTCTAAAAAAGTCGTTCTTTCGCACACATGCTCCATTTGGGCCCTAGTTGTGTCCCGAAACTTTTCAGCCCGATCGGAATATACCCAGGGGTGTTATGAGTGAAAATGTGTGTAAAAATAGGTACTTTTTGCGTGTTAGCAACATGTTAGTAACATGAGCTTTTGAAGTATCTTTTTCCATGTTTTTGGGAACGAGAAGACCGAATATGAAGTCGATTTTGACCAAAGACGCGGAAATTGAGGTTTTACCAAAGGTTCAGCTCTCAAAATTGGTTTTGGTTTATTATTCTGTGAATAATACACCTATGTATTCGCTCAGCAAAAAATTTTTATAACACCCCCTCAAAATTTTTTCTTTTCCGTTTCAAGTGCGTAGATTCCAAAAATGCAATGTCCGTCCGCCGTCCGCCGTACGCCGTACGCCGTATCACGTGTACAGGCTTCATTTTCGATCTAAAAAAATCGTTCTTTCGCACACATGCTCCATTTGGGCCCTAGTTGTGTCCCGAAACTTTTCAGCCCGATCGGAATATACCCAGGGATGTTATGAGTGAAAATGTGGGTAAAAATAGGTACATACTTTTTGCGTTTTAGCAACATGTTAGTAAAATGAGCTTTTGAGGTATCTTTTTCCATGTTTTTGGGGACGAGAAGACCGAATATGATGTCGATTTTGACCAAAGACGCGGAAATTGAGGTTTTACCAAAGGTTCAGCTCCCAAAATTGGTTTTTTATGAGTCAAAAACCTTGAAAACTGTCTGAAATCACCATCAATGTGTATAATAACATTGGAAAAAGTGTAAACAGGTGAATCAAGACCATTAAATGGCACTACCAATGATCAAAGATGATCTAAAAAAAAAAAAAAAAAGCGTACCTATTTCATGTTTTGGGGGCCAAAATTGGTGGAAATCATCAGAAATAGCTATTTCAATCATTCCACATGAAAGGAAAAATAAATTTAACAGCCAACAAAAATCTCTAGAACTCCAATAGAATAATAAACCCATGTGACAAGGACTTTGCAGCGTTTTTTGCAGGTTTTCGAAACACCTACCCTTCGAAATTGGTGTCAGGCGACTCAGGGTGTTTGCCCCACAAAATATATATGCGCGAATAAAATATAGAAATAACGGGGAAGGCCCGGGAGGGGGCCAAAGTTGGCCCGACTCTTCGCTCAGTTATATTAGGCTCTGGGGCAGCCGGGCGCGGGTTCATGCTTGGCATCGCTCGGCTACCGCCTTGCTTGATAACAAAATATTCGAAATTACAATTAGAAAACACACGATACCTCTCCTTGCCCGTTCCACGTATCTAAACGAAAAGTGCTAGGTATATCAGAACAGGAAACTCGCCGGTCTGGCACTGAGATCAGTTTTTGAATCAGCTGTTCCTGACCGTGAACTGGGGTGTTTTGCCGTTCTTTGCAAGCTCTTGTTGATGATTTTTTGTTTGATTGAAGGGCTTATATTCTAAGAACAGCTGGTAGTACTTACACCTTTTGGGCGATACTGTCTTCCACCCCCATCCACGATGTCTGTTTGTAATTTATGTAACTGTAGGTATCTAATTTAGAACATGTTGTATTATAAACCACAAAACTGTGTCTACGCACTGCCTGCATGGTGAAGATAATTATCCAACGCGGTCAATTTGGTAATGAGCATGCTGTGCAGTTATACCCGATTATCCCAATTAACGCAACGCATCGATGAGTTGCTCAACGAAGGGGAATGAATACTTGCACCTACTGTTCGACGGAATTCAAGGTCCGGTCCCCAACAACTAACAATTCAAAGCAAGAAACAAGCATGAAATATTATTAGATCGTAGTACAACATAATTTATACTGCATTTAGTTCACGGTTTTACTGCATTTCCGAGAAATTGCTTATAAATCTTGCTTATCTCAAGAGGACAATTAGAACACCAGCTTTTCGTGGTATGCGGTTCTTCCTCTTGATTACCTACCCTCTCAGTGACTTTCCAACCGCGATTTGTAGAACTTGCGTTGCTTTACTTTAATCTAAAATGGGGGAATTTAATCAAAAATATTTTTTGGTAAAAAAAAATCAGAACTTTCGGAAAAAATGGTAGTTTGAAGACTGTTTTCAAAACCAAGCGTTATTTTTTTAAATGAGGGCGATTAAAAGTGAAAATGCGGCAAAAAATGGCGTATCAGGTCTACTGACATCTGACTGGCTGTTGGCTTGAGGAGGCGGAGCGAAGCTTTGGATGCGAAGGTTCTCAGCGCTGACACCAGCAACCCAACATCAGAAATGGCAAACCTTTGCAGTCACCTTTCCCTCGGTTTGAATTTGAGGTCGTGTTTTTCAAAATTATTTACAAATTTGCGGTTCCATCCACCCGTCTATTGCGGTTCTGTACTTCGTTCGAAGTGATCCACTAGCGCTCTAAGCGGGATTTGAGTTGAACTACTCGGAATTTCACCTTAGGTCATTTATAGCGGGAACTCGCAATTTCATATTTCACACTAGTCTTCCGCCTCGACTTTCCGACATAACACCTAGTTATGAGGTCAATAAGTGTTAATTTCCGTTAATGAACAGCATTTTTTGGCAAAAAACAAAAAACGGGAATCTGTAACCCGATAAAATTGTCCATTGTCAGTTATGGCTACTGTTGCGCTTGCGTGTCGTAATACGAGTATGACACTGGTGTTCAAAGTTGCAATACATTTTGGCAGTCTTCCAAAGGTGAAAACGGTTTTTGTAAGTTAATGAAGTATCAGGAATGAACGTGTAATAGTTAGTATTTCTGTTAGTAACGAAAAAATTGCACAGCATAATATTATGATGGCTCCTCTCTCCAGTGCAAGTTTAGTTTAATGGGGGTAATAAATTGGCATTATATCACTTATTAATCATCATTTTTTCTATGAATGAGCGTATTTTACGATATTACGTATGTATGCACTCTGTACAACATTCAAATAAATGCATTTCCTTAAAAAATAAAAATTAAAAAAAGTGCAAGCTTTGATCGGGGGAATACTCGTCTCAAACACGCCCAGAACGCCCTTCAGCGGAGTTTAGAGCAGTAGGTAATCATTCACCATGGCCTACGCGATTTCTTGGAGCATTAGGTAGTTATTACATCAGAAGATAGTTGGCACTCACAGCGGCGAGAAAAACCTGTGCCTCGTCGATGAGATTTCTGCTTTGATCATCTTCTGGCCGTGACGCATTTCCCTGAGCCTCATCGTTCCTTGTGGGCTCTCCGTCCATTTCCTGTCCAACCTCTCAACATCGGCTTGGCACAGGGGACCTGAGAACAAAACAGGTACATAATCCTCAAGCATGTGTAGTGGACGTCTGCGAAATCACACGATAAGAATGTTTCTCTGTCCAATTAGTACTACGCAGGTTGGGTACGGGGTTGACAAATTATACCCGAGCAGTAGGAGAGATATTCATGTGATTTCCGTGAGTAAATGAGCGAATCAATCCATTATTCCTTGGAAATTAGCCTATGCCATGAATGAACGGGAAATAAGAACAGGACCACAGTATCCCGGATTGAGCGCCTTCTAAAAGTAGAGAAACTGCCCCGCTTCACACGCTGACGACACGTGTACAATATAATGTCATCTTGAAGGCGTTTGTGGACTACCCAATAAAAGTCAGTAAAGATATTAATTAGTATTAGTATAATTAGTAAAAGTCCTAAATCGAGTGCTGAACCCGGCCGGGATATTAGTTTCACAGGCATGCTGAGAATTCAAGAATTGTAGGTATAGATTAATAAGTTGTTGTTATTCATGAGCGCAACGTTTGTACAAGTACCTATCAACAAAATTCAAAATAACCATCATTCTTCAAGTAAAATAAACCAACTCGATGTCATACAGCCATCCGAGATTGTAATGAGCTGTTCCCTAGCACTGATATCTGGGCCGGATGTATACAGTTTCTTTCACGATCTTGTTGAAGGAGCTTTTCGGTGAGAACTAACGGCTGGCCGTACAATTCTCAAGTTCGAGATCTACTGAAACATTTCAATAGAACGTTCAAAAAACCATGCCCTTCTATTGAAAGTTTTCGAGCTGGAAATTTCGGCGTTCCGAAAATTTCAACTCCTATTTTCCCCCTCTTAGAGATGACTGACAGTAACGCCGAGCTTCGAGAACCAACTAGACCCCAAATGTTAATTTTTACCCCCCCCCCCCCCAGCATTTTATGGTTTCCGTTTCAAGGTATGTAGAATCCGAAAACGGGGGAAAAAGTTACCATGAACCAAAATTAATGAAATTTGGTTTGTAGGTCCTGTTTGGGGTTTAGTTGGTCCGGGAAGCTCGGCGTTACTGTCAGTCATCTCTAAGGGGTGAAAAATAGGGGTTGAAATTTTCTGAACAACTCGACAACTGCCAATAGAAGCGTACGGTATTTCACGTCTTTAAATTGTTCTCATACTACAGAATTTTTTTAGAACACCCGGAGCACTGTACGAGTATGTCCAGCCGTTCGTTTGCACCGTAAAGCTTCGTCAACATGATCGTGAATGCAACGGAATAAATCGGGCTCAGTTATAACTGCTAGGGAACACCGGATTACAATCACGGATGGCTGTATGACATCGAGTTGTTTGTTTCGTGATATTATTTCATTTGAAGAATGCCGGTTATTTTGAAATTTGTTGATATTTATATACTTCCATAACTTGAACAAACATTTTGCTTCATGAATAACAACAAATAATATTAATGATTGAATTATTGAATCCCTCCCATTTCTATGAAACTGTAATTCCCGGGCCAGTTCCAGCACTCGTTTTAGGGCTTTCCTAGGTGGAGCTCGAGGATAGGTATTGACCACAGAAAACAGTGGTCTACGAAGTGATCTATACAGGTTAATAATAAACCGTTGTGTACTAACTTTTAGTGCTTTAATTCCATTTTCACATTCTACGTACCTTGTAACGGAAACCATCTCATTTTGATGGGGGTTAAACTTATTATTTTCATGCTCGATTGCAAAGGTTCATTATTGAAAATAATAAACCAGTAAAGAATAGGTAGTAAAAATAAATATACTCGATGTCCGTATTGACATGGAAGTTGGTGGCAACTCCTCAAGAGAAAATCCGCATTGGGATGTATGCAGGGGCCACTAAGCGGTTTATATTATTTTTAAATGAAACTAAGATTCCATCCTGAGAACTTGGAACCAACTACACTGCCCATCCCCTAAAATAAGTAGTTCTTTTTCTATGATTTTTCAAATTTTCGCAAATTCTGACGTCACAGCAGCAGGGGGTTGGGGGAGGGGGGAATGACTTTGTGTTCGTAAGTTACCTGGATCGAGTAACTGCCCGTTGGAAAGATCTTGGCCGTTGAAACACTTGGGCTTCGTTCCGTCGAACCTTGAAACAAAATATGAATACGATCGTAAAATAAACGTGTTCAAGTGAGAAGCAGATTCATTCCACTCATTCATTCCCATGGAACACCCTATTTTCAATTAAATAAAATCGCCAATATACAGTCCCCGTTCGATTCACGTGTTTTTTTTTCGATTTTGGAATAGTTTTTTGTCAACATAAATTTTCAAAACTTCAATCCTACCAGTTACCTACCTATGTTAAACTGAAATTAGAAGTACTTACCAGTCACTCACACAAATATTTATTCAATTATTTGGTACCTAACTATTCAAAGTAAGTAATATAGAAAAGTTTCGTAAGAAGAGAAGAGCGACGCAATGAACAAAATATGCGTTGAATCACAACATATCACTATATTAGGCCAATTACCCAAGCCTGAAATTTTTCATGAAATTTTTTGAAATTTTTGCATATTTGCATATACGAAGTTTTTTATTAGGTACCTACCTTCCTTATTCTTATTTATGTCTTTCTATTTGGACTTTATGAAGCGTTTCCAACCAATTTTAGCTAAACATTTAAATTTGCATAAATATAATCTTCATTTTTGTGGATTTTTGCAAAAAGTGTTGCCATTTTTCAACTGTCGAAAAATAAAAATAATGGCCGGCGCAAAAGAAAGGAACTAGAGGAAAATTAAATACCTACCCACCTATAGGTGACCTTCCTAGTTACCATTCCCCGTTAGACTATTTAGGTAGACGTGGAGCCAGGTAGCGCAAATCGGCTTATCTAGATTTCTTGGTCAAACTCACTGCTCACCCTTCTACAGTGATTTACCTACTTGCCCTCAGCACGAAGATGTCAGCAGTACTTCAGAGGAACACCGAATGGTCAACCACAGTCGAGATATCGAAAATTATAAAGAGATCTGTCAGATTTGTCGATAGAACAATCCCCTAGCGACATTTCTGCATTAAAATATTTAAGCATTTAGTCTCTTGCGATGTAGAACACCTACTATTTCTATGTTAAAGTTAATAGGAAAAAAGACGATGTTTAACTACAGAAAATTTTGAAAAAACTGATGCTAATGATTAACAATTCAACAAAATCACAAAAACTCATTAAAATGCGTATTATCATTGAATTTGTCATCCCACCACGTTTTTTGATCGATAAATGGTGGATATTTCGAATTAGGAACGAGATTTGTCTATTTTTCCATCTTTTAATTTTTTCCAAATATATGGGGCGGATTTTTTTGCATAGCAATCCAAACTGCTAGTTATAAGTAGTATGTGACACTCGGCGCTAGTTACTTGCCTGCCTACATAGCTATTTTTGCCTGCATTTCGAGGAATAGGTAGATAATTTTTCCAGTGTTCAAATGTTCAAATTGTTGTTACAAGGAACTGGTCAACATATCATGTTCGTGCTTGCGTAGACGGAAATTACCGCACGATTTCAAAGAAACTCGTAAGGAACTATCGAAGTATTATTCCTGATCGACCATTGAAGTTTGAACTCATTTCGACGATGTTTAAGGTAGTCATTGGCGTTTCAAGTATTTCACGCTTGCGCAATCGCAGACGAAAGTTACAGTAATTCTTCAATGATTTTAGTATGGGACTATCTGTGAGCCTATCCCCACCTACCCTCCAAATCTCAGCTCATTTCGACCATTATTTCGGGTGGTTATGGGCGTTAGAAGGAATTACCACAGACAGACAGACAGACACGGAACCAACCCTTGATGTCTGAAACGCAAAATGGTAGTGGAAATCTTCATTATGGAGGACATACATTTTTTTTTTCACTCAGTCACGAATCCAAGGCGGTAGTGAGGAAATGAAATCAAGCCCTTGTAGATCACGTTGATAAAAAATCTGGAATTCTGCATAGTTTCTGTCGATCTCCACATCATTTACTGTGAATATTTTTGTATTGGTTATTGGAGATGGTTATACAGGTAGGACCTGTTCTTAGATATACATAATTACCCTTCTCTGGAGATGGTATACAGGTTATTGCTCTCGAAGGGCGGCGGCATGGAGATTTCCTCATCCTCATCTTTTATTATGGTCGTCTCAGCTCCATTTCCAGGTTCGCGGTTGCTGCACAGCTCCCGGAGATTCGGGTTCGACGCTCCATCGGGGTGTCGCAGAGAAGAAATACTCGTTCTACGTAAACGATTTTCAGGTCATAGACATTTATTTAAGTTGGTACACTTGCAAATATTTTTATACCTAACTAAAAAACGCTGCGAAGTCCTTGCCTCATGGGTTCATTATTCTATTGGACATATAGGTACCTAAAGAAATTTTGGCTGTTCATTTATTGTTTCTTTCATATGGAATAATATTGAAATAGCTATTTCTGATGGTTACCACAAATTTTGGCCCCCAATAACACGAATTGTGCTCCTTTTTTTTCAAATTATCTTTGATCATTGAGATTTTCATTTAATTGTCACCTGTTGACACTTTTTCTAGTTTTACTATAAAAACTGATGGTAATAGACAATTTCCCAGATTTATGAATAACAAAAAATGCATTTTGGGAGCTGAAACCCCTCGAATTACTCCGCTTTTACAACCATTTTACCCCCCCCCCCCCCCCCCCAATAACGCTCCTGGGTGTATTCCGATCGGGCTGCCGAGCTTCGGAGCACATCTAGGACCCTAACTGTGTGCGGAAACCGACGATTTTAAACCACGATTTAACGTAAATTTAAGGTTGAAACTTCGTTAGAACCTCAATTTGCCATTCTTTGGTCAAAACTAACTCCATATTCGGTCTCCTCGTCCTAAAAAACATGGAAAATGATACCTCACAGGCTCATGTTACTATAACACCAAAAAACCCTATTTTTACACCCATTTTTTATCCATAACACCCTTGGGTATATTCTGATCGGGCTGCAAAGTTTCGGGACAAAATGGAGCCTGTGTGCGAAACAATGAACTTTGTAGACCGAAAATGGAGTAGATATGGATGATTGCATTTTTGGAACCTACACACCTTGAAACGTAAAAGAGATAATTGTGATGGGTTGTTATAAATATTTTTTTGCTGAGCGAATGCATAGGTGTATTATTTATAGAATAATAAACCAAAATGTGACCCGAATTCAATTTTCGTGCGGTAGGCACCTAGCCAGTTCAGACCAGCTGCTGTAGGTACAACTTACAATTTTCTGAAGCTTTGAAATCTCGTTTGCTCCCGTTGTCGCCATAAGGTGTTCATGTCGTCAGTGGGTTCCAAATGGACGCGGCAATTGTCACAAAGTTTTGTTTGGTCCCCCTGAAAATTAGATCGGATGATTTTGATGATGCTGAAATTAGCATTGCAGCCATTAATTGTGCGCATGTGCAATAGAAGTTCACGTGGAATCATTTGAGCTTTATTAAAAAACATCTCCAGGAGCTGATAATAATTCTGTGAATCAGAATACTTTCAAATGCCTACAATATAACTACGTAAATTTAGTAAACTTCTGCCAAGTTTAGTAGCACCTGTCTTCCTCGTATCGGTATGAGGTGGATTCAAGAATTCTGTCACTACATGAAGCATAACGTGTAGTTCTTAAAGGAGTCAAACACAAATTCCTCTATCTAGTTTTAAGAAAAGCTCCTAAAAATTTAATCAAAATAGGGCCATAGTTTGTTGAGAAATTGAGTACCTCAGATTACGTTTGCGCATGCGCAATGGCCGTATCAATGATCCGATCGTTCTGAAATTCATAGGAGACTATCTAGTGTCCAACATACACGAGCCCTAAAAATGTCAGCAAAATGAGATTTGAACTGAGAATCTATGCGTGTGGCAAGTATCTGCGGACACAGAAGGACAGAAACCGAAATAAATTTGTTCAGAAAGCTCTAAAACGACCAACGCGAGTGGGCATTTTGATTATGAAGATAGATATATTTTTCTTCTCAAAAGTGAAAACAAAGCGTCCACTACCGTGGTAGTCTCTGAAGCAGAAAGTATAAAATAATATGTAACTGAATCCTCATCAATATACCCCGTATACGACTGTTTCAACAGAGCCGACTGATAAACTTAAGACCAAATAAATAGGGGCTTAGCTGGAGTGTAGCTGATTGAATTGCTTGCTAAAACTTGAGAACCCCGCCCAAAACGACTATTTTTAGAAGTCCCAGTCGTGCAACATGGCTATAGGAGCGAATTTTCAAAGAAATATTCGTGCTATTGCGTAAAAAGATGATATAGCGAGGAACCAGACCACTTTTCGTAACGCTATATCTTTTGTTTGTAATTTTAGCCATTTTTACCAATTTTCGACCATTATAAAGTCAAATTTGACCCATTCTTTTTTGATAAACATCTTTTTAACCACCGAAATAGTCCCTCCGTCGTGAAACACCATCCCACACAACGTCAGGATTTACCCCAAAATCCACATACCCCCAGTAACTACCCCCCAAAATCCAAATTTGACACCTATTCTGTAAAAAAAAAAAAAAAAACTGAAATCGTATTTTTCTGTCTTTAACCACCCTTCCATACTACTTCCAGTGATATTAAGCCAATTGTTCGCGATTTTAGCAGTTTTAACCGATTTTTGACCCCTAACTCAAACTTGACCCCCTTAAAAAAATTCATGTTCTGAAACCATTGCAATAGCTTCATTTCCTTTGAAAATTCGCGAAAACCTTGTTTCGCGATTTCAACAGTATTATTTGAATTTTGAGCCAAATGCCGGTCAATCTCTGCAAGTTACCTACTTGTATTCAAAATTTAATAGGCAATCTGACGACGTAACACTCTTCAAGAGAGCCCATTAGAGGATGGACACGTAGGTACCTTGTACTTGTAGTTTTGCTGAAGACATGCTACACCCAAACATCCACACCATTCCATTCATAGGAGAATTCCAACTCCCCGAAACCTTGAAAAGTCGTTGAAGGGGCTTGTAATTTCACGAAACAGAATTGCGTGATAAACGACTAGTTGTGGAATTTACTTAGCCGTACCGGCAGATACGCAGGTTCGCTGGCGATACTGTTGACGTCGATGTCCTGCGGTGCTGCTGACGTCATCAGCTCTGACAGCATCAGACTCTGACAGCGGCTGACGGGTTTGGCGTCGAGGAGGGCGCGGCGGGCGGCGTACAGGTCGTGAAGTTCTGTGAGCGCTTCGTACTCCACCACTGTTTCAATAGAAAAGGCAAATCATTGGTAATTTGACAAAAATCCGGTGCAGTACAGATTCCCTGGAAATGGGTCCCCCAAAACGTATAATAAAACATATTGTTAACACTTCGGCAGGGACATGATTTAAATTTTCGTTCGGAGGCATACCTGCCTATTAGGCGTGCACTAAACCTACAACACTCCAAGGGACATCTGCCTTTTAGACCTCGTAATCGCTACGTACTTTTAGAGGGATGTACCTATGCCTTTCAGGCATGTGAATCCAAAATGAGGAACCCATACCTAAAACGTTACCAAAATACCTGGCATAGCCATGCTAAGTGATTTTCCAGTTCAGATAATGACTGAGACAGATAATGAGACAAATAGCATAGGTAGGTATTTTCTTTGAAAATTCGATAATTGAATAATTTCACTCAACAGGACATCCGCTTTTTAGGCATTAAAAATGTACTCACTCTTAGAAGGACATATGCCTTTTCAGAATCTGAACCCCCTTGAAAGGGATGTATGACTAAAAAGCATGCAATTCGCACTAACAATTAGAGGGAAATATGCCTAAAAAGCAGGAAATCCATGAACACACAGCGGGATGTATGCTAAAAAGGCAGGGTATGTTCTGATAAACTGAAAATTAGGCCGAATGGAGCGGGAACGTGGATCTGAAATTGTTCCTCCGCCACACCAGGTAGCCGACTGACAATGTCCTAGGAGGAGAGAGCGCTCGTTGCAGTAGAACCCCGCCTCCATTAACCTCCTCTTGAAGTGAATTTCAAAATTCCGGCAGCGTAGTGCACAACTATAGTGCGTTCAATTTAGAGTGAGAATGTAAGCAGAATGCGAAACCATCAAGGTACCGTGGCGTTGCGGGTTAGTATACCCATATCTTATGGGGCACCATGCATCTTATGGGGACATTTGACTTTGAATGCCGAAAATGCTTTATGGGCAAGATATTGGCTTCAGTTTCAGTCTCCATAGTTGCAATTCATCAGTTTTATTTTCATTCAAAGTTCGTCGTTTTCAAAAGCAAAATATAGTGATTTCAAGGTCGGAAAATGACAGCCAGCTCGGGGGGTGTTTCTCTATCGAAGAGATGTAAGTTGGCAACTATATCACTAAAAACGACAAGATCACTGTAATGAACCTGTGCAAGCATTTCCGTGAAACTTATCGAGACATGTCATTCCGATATGTCGTGCAGATGGTGGACGCCGCGCCAGGTGTATAAGCGACCTCAGTTTACTGGGTGCTAAAAGAACACAGAGAAAATGGCTGCTTTTGTTCACCAAAGAAGACCAGATCCCACCCCAAAAATAGCTGATTAGGTCGATTCTTTAGATCGAGAGGCAATTCACCAAAAAATTCATCAGTTCTACCTTCGGAATGAACTTCCTACTGTAGATGAAATGATGTTTGACGATAACAAGGGCGGTCCCCTCCCCACTTTCAAAAGTACCACTTTTTATAGGTTGTTGACAGAACTGCAATTTCAGTTCGTCAGATGTGGAAGGGATTCAGTGCTGCTTGAATGGGAGGACCTTATTTTGTAGAGAAGGGATTATCTGACACGATTCGAAAGTTTGGAAATGAGAACCGACAAATTTACTATTTGGACGAAACGTGCATTAACGCTGGACACACGAATTAAAACATGATAAAAACGTCTTTATTTATATATATTTTCAAAGTTATTAAATATAATTTACGCGCATCCATGCATATTCATGGCCTTACATGTTATATCACATATTACATTAAATGTTACATTGCGTGTAACATTACAAACATGTTAAATCACATGCTAACCTACAATCAGGATGGCAGGCAACCCCGCATCACATGGGTATTATGCGGGCTCGATTTCATTGTCGTTTGTTTATCTGTGCTCTCACGCTGAATTGATCGTACCATAGACCCAAAACTGAGCCAAATAAGAAAAGAACCACGCAAATAGGTTGAGAATTTATTGTGGCCTGTGTATTGCATACGGTCGATTTTTTTTTTTCAATATTATCCCTCCATTGCCCTCACACCTAAAGAAAATTTTGAAATTCTGGCGACGTAATGCGCAACTAGACCCAAAAATTTATTATACAGAAAAAGAACCACGCAAATCGGTTGAGAATTGTGGTCTGGGAATTGCATGAAGTAGATTTTTTACCGTCACTGCTGAAGTGAATTTCGAAATTCCGGCGCCGTAATGCACAACTAGACCCAATACTTTATTGTACAGAAAAAGAACCACGCTAATCGGTTCAGAATTGTGGCCTGGGAATCGGCTACAAAATTTTCACACACACACATTACGATAAAATTATGTAAGTGGCTTACTCTTCTTTGATAGGTAGTCGGTTGTATTGGCTCTGTTTCTGTACCATCCATTCACAGCACCCTGTTTGTTTCTCGGGAACATTCTATCCACATCGTTCACGATGGACAGAGAATCTGTAATGGGGAGTACACCACCATTAAGCTATTGAAAAACGCTGCACATTATAACACAACGGTTCATTATTTACCTGTATAAATGCTCCTTCTGCATAGATCACTGTTTTCTGGGGTCAGTACCCTCGAGCCCCCCCCCCCCCCCCCGCCCAAGGAAATCCCTAAATAGAGTACTGCAGCCGGCCCGGGAATTGCAGCTTCATAAAAAGCAGTACTATGTAAAATGGCAAAATTCAGGTATATTTCTGAAGGTGAATTATTGCTGATGTGGAATGAAAAATATTTTTGGTCCTGGCTGGGATTCTAAAGAGCGACCTCATTCCAACTCTCCCCGCACTGAGCTACGGGGCCACATGGGTAAGAGGCAAATGATGTGCGCTCTGAATCCAGGTTGATGCCTGCATACACGGTGCTTTTTAGGGAAAATTCAAATTTTATGGTGACATCGTATTATGCTTCGGATGGTCTCCAAATTCATAAGAAAAAAATCAAACTATTCAATAATGCGAGAAAACCCACACCTCAAAACACAATTTTCCGAGATAGAGATACTCCAGATCTTTCAACCCTTATTTTTCACCCCTTAGAGTTACACAGTAACGCCGAGCTTCGAGGACCAACTAGACCCCAAACGGGATCCATAAACCAAATTTCGTGAATTTGACTCATGAGAACTAAGGAAAAAGCCGCGGACGCTGTAAGGCGGATGGACGGAATTTTTTTATTCGATATTCGTATTCTACGTCGCTTGAAACGTAAACTATGACATTTTGAGGGGGGGGGGGGGGGGGGGTGCAAAACATTTTTGCATGGTCGATTCCAAAGTTTCATTATTGGAAATAATAAACCAAAATAGAGGAATTAAAGATGCAAGTAGGAGGATCATCTGTGTGCTGAAACATGTAACAGTGCGGCTGTTCTCAAGTCATTTTTTGGTCAGGTGGAGACGGGATCGGTGAGCAGAAGCGTTATCGATATCCCTTCTTAAACGGTGATTATCTCGCTGGTCTATGAGAGGGGCTCTCGAGCGTCCACCCCCCACTGTCACACTCTGTCACAAACATCAGTTTTAGAATGGTGTTGTTACCTACCAGTGAAAGTAGAAACAACCGTCAAGTTTTCTTGGCTGAGGATGCGAAGAGGATGTTCATCCTGGTCTACTTCAGGTAGGGGGTTCTCAATTTCGCCCATGCACAGAGCAATGTCTTCTTCAGTCACCTACACGAAATGTTCAATAATATATAAATTTTACTTAGGATGATAAGTCCTTTTAGTTAAGGATACAGTATAATATTAATTTAGTCAAATGTTTTCCAGATTACATTCTCAATCACTAATTTCAACATATCTTAGTAGAAATTCACCTGTAAACAGCAATCTTGCATGGGCACTGGCTCAGCCGATTCCTCCACCTCGATGATCTCCACTTCCATTTCTTCGTCGTACTCTCCATCGACCCCCGTGCACTGGAGCCGTTCAAGAGGGACAACTGCACAGAGAAGGTTCATTTTTGACGCGTTCACAACAGGCGAGCAAACAAAATTACTGAGTCTTCTGGTGATCTGTTGACTTCTCGTCTTGTTGAAATTGATAGGAATTTAGTAGAGTTTATTCATCGCATAACAGCTGTACTACTGAATAATATATTGGCTAAATATACCAAAGCTGATCAGTGATAGTTCCTACCATTGGAAGTAGCAGAGTGAACCATTGGAAGAGAGGCATTATCGAGGTAAGAAATACAGATGTGATAATGAATAACCCATTTGCAGGCAGCTACAATTACACTGGACAAAGAAGTTTCCTGGTAGGTGCATTTGGGATTTTGTGAGGGACCAGAACTTGTAGTGGATAAGATGGTATGGGCATTGTTCAATGGCTCTAACGATTTAGGGTTCCTTACTCGTGATGGAGTAAACTGGGCTACAGTATCCAACCTACATGCGTTTCAGTAATCTAGATTGGAAGCAATTCCTACAATGCTATCTCCACGGTCCCATAATATGCAATATGAGAGAGCCAGACGCAGAGTTCCATCTCATAATAGCTTGCCCTCACTTCTCTTCCGGGCGTATCTTGGAGGACATACCTGTGTAGACAATTGCGATCAAGTAAAGATTTTACTTAAAATTGTACTTATTCAAGTACAAGATTTTACTTGTTCTTTTACTTGATGGCCATGGCCATCTGCCACTCCTTCGAAAACCTCACTAACCCAAAATGATGTATATACTTACTAGGTACTGTTAACTAACATGGAATTATTTAAATTTCTTGTAAAATGAGAAATAATTTTGAGAATAGTTTAAATCTACAATGAAAGGTGTTGTTGTTGTTGTTTTTTTCTGTAAAGGGCTGAGCCTTAAATGCAATGGCATTTTTTTGCATTTTTCTGTAAAGGGGTGAGCCCTAATAATGCAATTAAAGACTGCATCTGGTCTTACTCGTGTAAGTACCTACCTTCTGCAAAATTATACTGAGCATATAAAATTACTACATAACACGAAATGATGTATATATTTACTAGGTACTGTTAACTAACATGGAATTATTTAAATTTCTTGTAATATGAGAAATAATTTTATTGAACTGTTTTAAATCTACAATGAAAGAGAATTTGTTTGGGTGTACGTATTTTTCTGTAAAGGAGTGAGCCCTAAATGCAAATAACGACTGAATCTGATCTTACTCGTGTAGGTAGTAGGTAATTGTCTACACCTATCTATCAATGAAAATTCAAAAAATTAGGATTCTACCTTTATTGACCGGCAAAGCAGGATGGATCTGATGGGTGAAGGAACTTGGTGCTTCGTCTTCCTGTCCACTCGCTCTTCCCCTAACGTCGTCCATAGACTTGAAGCTGCTTTCTTTGTGATGAGGCCGCGTTCTGCTGATATGCACGCTTTGGTTCTCCACCCACTTCCTGATCATGCTCTTCTTGTGGCTGTCCATGTACCCGTACGCCCCACCAGCCGGAGTCCCGTTGGCCATCCGAGGCCCGTCCACCCAGGTTTCCTTCTTCTCCCGCTCTCTCCCCATGTGGATGTTCCTCCCTTCGTGGATCTTGGACTTGAGGACTCTGGGTCCATCCACCCACTGCTCTTCCCTTGGTGTAGCTCCACCACACTTTCCTTGCCTCACTGGTGAGGACTTGGTGCTGTTGGGTTTAGACTGTTTACGATGGGAAGACGCGTATTTACTGTCCTCCGGGATGGATCGCTGAGGCGAAGCAGGGACCGATTTGGACATACTCTTCAGCTTTTGGTCCACTAGTGATCCCCGTAAAGCTTTGTTCATCGCGCACCGATTGTCCCCTGTAAAATTTTTTAATCGTATCAAATCAGAGACAGGAAGGCACCAACTTAGTCATGTACCTAGTTCAGGAAGATACGTAACCTGTTGTGACAGAACTGCATACCATTTCCAAGTGGATTTCAACATTTTACAAAATGAATTCGACATTTTCCAAGTGGATTTCGACATTTTCTAAATGGATTTCGACATTTTCCAAATGGATTTCGACATTTTCCAAATGGATTTCGACATTTTCCAAGTGGATTTTGACATTTTACAAATAGATTTAGATATTTTCCAAATATATTTAGACATTACGTGAATCGGAGAAGAAATCAACAAGAAACAACCATGGCATTAATATATTGTCATTAATAGAGGAAATACAAAAATGCTATTGTAGGGAAAAGTCACTGAATTGACAAGAAAAGGCTCGACGGATCATACCTAGAAGGAACAGAAGAGTGTCTGTACTCCGTCCGCCTTTCCATGTACCACCCACCGCGTTCATTATTCGTGTCTAACTCGTGTCTCTCCTCGCGCAGGCATTCAGTAATTGCAATAAATAGTGAAAGTGACTCTGACACTTCATCGGAATAGGAAATTGGAAAAACCTATTCAGTCAAACATTTCATTCAAAATTCATACACTTCAAATTCATGGAATTTTTTCTGTTTTTTCTGTTGAGTAGTTTTGTGAAACATTTTTGTCTTTGGTATCAACTCCTGTTTTGTAATGTAAAGGTACCTAAATTTGTAAAGTAACTACCTAAATTTCCGATGTGGGTTAATTTGTTTCGAGAATTTCCACTAAATTAGGCAATATTATGGAGTGCCATTGTTGGCTCTTGTTCATTTCGTCTCCGATTCATGTAATATCTAGATTTGTTATTTGGAAAATGTCGAAATCCAATTCTAAAATATCTAAATCAATTTGGAAATTGCCGAAATCAATTTGAAAAATGTCGAAATCCACTTGGAAAATGTCGAAATCCATTGGGAAAATGTCGATATCAATTTGGAAAATGTCGAAGTTATTTTGGAAATGATATATACATATATTGAAGCAACGAGATTCAGTTGCAAATTATGATCACAATTAGAAACATTACCCTTTCATTAAATTCCCACTGCATAACTAATGCATATTGGTTTCGGTTGAGACAATAAATTTTTATACGCCATACAAGAAGAGCCCTGATGCTCCTTGGAGTGCAGTGGCATAATATATGCATATCAAAAAAAAAACTACAGGATAAAAATAAAATTGTACGTGGAAATAGACTATTTTATTTTTATCCTGTAGTTTTTTGCTATGGATTTCCACTATTCCGCCGCAAGTGATTTAAGTTATATATGCATATCCATACAGTACATGGTATATATAAAATAATTATGGAATGAATGTAGGTACCTAGTCCCCAAAATATTATGTAATACATTTGCGGAGCTCTTAACGATTAAAAAATGAAGTATGTCTGCCTACATAAACTACAATGAATATCTGACATCAACATAAATGAATGGCGGAAGATATACAATGCAAGTTGCTCTACCGATTCAACCACGACATCGCTGATAATTTTCAAGTGAACAACGAGTGCATCATACTGACAGTCACAAAACGCTGCAAATCCCTGCACAACGGTTTATTATTTTGTATAGAATACCCTTCTGTTACAGATCACAGCTCTATGTATAGATAACCCGTCTATATAATATGATATGTACTATTCTATACATATTATGTAGATCGCAGACCCTCCGTAGGTTAGTACCTAACCCCGTACTCGTTACTAGGTACCTACCTAAATCACGAGTTAAATGTTGCTAAAATAATTCTGCCGATGACAAACAGTACCTAACAAAAAGAAACACACATAATGAAGTTCTGAAAAGAAATTGTTGATGAGGAGTGAAAAAAGTTGCGAAAGTACCTATCAACAAACTCCAGCCCCTTCTACGTAGATGGCATAATGAACCGTTGTGTAATAATTTACCGTTGAGTAATGATTTACCGTAGTAATAATTTACCCATCAATAATACTTCAACGTTTGTTCAAGTTTCACTACCTACCAACAAACTCCAAAAGAGCCATCATTTTTCAAATGAAATAATATCACAGAACAACCAACTCGACTTCATACTCCGCCAATATAATCAGGTGATCCCTAGCAATGATTTCATCTCCGCCAAATTTCCTATTGTGGGCGCGTCTCTGGTTACGAGATTTGGTTTGAATTTTATACAATTTCATTCACACTGGAGTCGAAAATGCCTGTCGGTGCAAACTTCGGGGCCTTACTGTGAACGAACGGCTGGACGTACGACGCTCCGGATGGTCTTAAAAAACTCGCAAGTTCAAGAACTATTTAAAACCGTAAAAATATTCACGTAAAAAAATGGTATAGGCGTTTTGAAAATTTCAACCCCTATTTTGAACCCCTTAGAGATGACTCACAGTAACGTCGAGCTTCGAGGACCAACTAGACGCCGAACGGAACCTATAACCCGAATTTCATCAATTTTCTTTCATGGTAACTAAGAAAAGTTGCCCGTACGGCGTACGACGTACGGCGGACAGACGGAAATATTTATATTGCAGTTTTGGATTCTACATACCTTGAAACGTAAACCAACAAATTTTGAGGGGGGGGGGGGGGGGGGGGTAAGCTTTTTTTTTTTTCATGCTCGATTCCAATGGTTCATTATTGAAAATAATAAACCAAAAATCGTTATGATTATGCTTGCTGAACTGACTAACCGGAGTTGAGGCTCGGTAAGTAAACCGGAGGGTGCTCTCCGTCAGTCTCCTCCGTCGGACCCACGTAGATGACGGTGTCTGCAGACTGCTCGCTGCTCGATGGATCGACGTCGCTGCTTCCTGTCAGTCGCGATGGGTCTTCTCCAGCAACAGCTCCCGGGCTCCCACCCATGAACTACAAATAATAATAACGACCTCATATAAATTGCGCACACAAAACAGTTCTGGAAGAAGCCAGGGATTGATTCTTTGGCTCATTTCCTACAAAAATGCCTCCCAGCTATTTTTTAAACAGTTTTCGAGCTGTTTGGCGACCCAAGTTTTTTTTTTTTTTTTTTAGTGACTCACGTTTTCCACATAAAACTGGCCGTACTCACACATTTTTACAGGCGCATAAAATTAAATGACCCACTAAAAATCTCATTAAATTTTTTTCAATACGCTATTTTGAAAAATTGTTGGGTGCATTGAACCCCTGAAATCTTGCGAAAGCTGAAAAATTACCTCAAAGCGCTCTATCTATCTCAAAAAGTGCCCCCCAAATCTCATTTGCCGGAGACGGAACAAGCTTTCCAAAGAATTTGTCTTTACATTACTGCAACTGTTAGCCGGGAAATAGGCTTTTTTGCTGAAAAACGACTTTTGGATGCGCAAAATCGGGATTTTTAGGAGGTTTTAGGGGCTGCTTCTCGTTGATGAACCAATAATGGCCAGTGGCGGACATGGCGGGTGAGAGTTGGATGAAAGATGGAGTGAGAGGTGGGATGAAGGCGGATGAGGATGGATGAAGAAGGGTGTGCTCCGTAGGAGTCTTTTGCTCTAACGCCCCGCGGTTTTCACCACAGCAGGCGCTAGATGTAGTGGCTCCCCGCGGTTTTCACCACAGCAGGCGCCTGGGATGTGGGTGCTAGCACCCCGTGGTTTTCACCACAGCAGGTGTTAGAGGAGAAGGAAGCGTCCGGCGATTTTCACCACAGCAGACGCCTGGAAGATGAAGGCTAGCACCCCGTGGTTTTCACCACAGCAGGCACGAGAGGAGAAGAAGTTATCCCGCAGTTTTCACCACAGTAGATACCCAGGAGAGAGGAGGGCACCCCATGGTTTCCATCACAGCGCGTGCTTGGAAAGGTAAGAAACAGGGCGAGAGAGAAGTCGTAAGTCGAGGGTCGGTCGGTCGAATCGTCGAATGAGGAGCTGGACGGGAAAGGCTGTTTATATAGGGACTTTTCCACCCGTCCCCCAATCAGCCGTTATACCTGTTGAGCGATGGCGGTTGGGAAAACCCCTTTGGCCCCCTTGGCCTGCCCTTGTATTTGGCGCTGCCCCGTTCATTTATTTGGTTGAATCTTATTACAATATTATAGGAGTAGTTGCTGTGAAGGGAATAACGACAGTCAGCTTCATTAATGCGATAAGTGTCGGATTCTTTCTCTCTTTAGCGGTTTTTATTTCAAGTTTTCAGTGAACCAGGTAATCGACATGACGCGTTCAACGCTTTATCGTCATATCGATGATCATGGAGCGACTATAATAATAGTTCCGTTTTCTCATCTTGGTGTAGTTCATTAAGATCTTCTAGATCTTTCTGAAAAATCATCTGTTTCGTATTATTTTCAAACCTAGAATATGCCGCTCTGCCCCTGGTATATTACGAGTCACCAACCAAAATTCAAATGCCTCGGTTCGGGAATATCGGCAGCGATTTATCACCGACGAGTCCTCGGTATAGGTGTATTTACAGCGCTATATACGTACTCGCAGGTGCTTTCTATGGATGTCAATAAACCTATGAACACAATGTCTATTTACTGGATTTGTTTACTAATTCAGTGAAAACAAGAACTACGATCCGATTTAAAGAGCGACAGGGAGACACACATCGCATCGGCCGACCCTCATTGGTTTGTAAACAGGACAGGCGACCCCCTGAAAACCCCTGTCTCGCACATCCAAACCTCCAATTCATTTCTCAATCGACAACCTCAGTGCCTGTAGAAAATTATAATTCGTTATAAAGCTGGGATCCTGAGGAATTTTTTCCCGTCTCCGGCAAAGATTTGGGCACTTTTTGAGCTAGTTGCTTTGAAATTCATCAACTTTCCTAGAATTCCCAACAGTACGATTTTCAGTCGGAGATTTCAGGGGTTCAAAGCACTCAAAAATGCTTCAAAATTGCATATTCTGAAAGAAAATTTAATGGGGGTTTCAATGGTAGGCACTTAATTTTTTGAACCTTGCAAAATGTGTGTTACAGCCAGGTTTATGTAGAAAAACGTGATTTATGAAAGACAGGCAAAAACGTGAATTGCCAGATAACTCAAAAACTAAGGGTTTAAAATAATTACTGAGAAACATTTTCGAACGGAAATGATCAAAATAATCAATTCCTGGCTTCTTGCAGACCTGTTTTGTGTTACACCCTGTAGGTGTTAGGTTTGTTCGCAGTGACCATCTGACGGTTACCCGACCATCAGAAAGGGTTTGGCCGTTAGCACTGATTCTCGAACCCTTTTCGGATTGTATAGTATCCACGGCCGGCTGTGCGCAGTTTTCCTGACTACCCAAAGCCAGTTTTCTGATCATCATTGCAGTACCCAGAAGATAGGGCGGACGAGAAGCCGACCATGCACTGCCTTCTCGATTCCCAGTGATTTTCGGGCTCAAACCCTTCTCAGACGCTTATCAAGATGGTATCGAATCATGTATGGTTTCTTACCGTTTCCTAGGAGTCAGCTAACTGTCAGAAATAGCCAGTGCGAACACACCTATAATAACTCCACAGGTTTTCCGTGAAACTTCTTTCAGTGCAGATAGGGTTTCAAAAGCACCTTGAATCTTTTCCGTCTCATCCTGTGAATCCTGGACGCTAGCTGAACCGTGGTTAGAGTGTCCGAGTAATTGTTGGCATCTGCTGAGACGTGCGCAATCATCGCAGCGTGGCATGTGAGCGATCCCATACATTCTTTCAGCTGTTGAGTCAATTTGTGCTCCCTGGTAAAAAAAGAGTCAATTATTTGGTTTAACTTTAGTTGTACAAAAGAATCAATCAATATTTTGTTTTACAATATCTTCACCGACATCTTAGTTTTATTCACTTGTAGCACTCTATATTCTTTCTGCATTAAAAGGTCACCTGTGGGGTAGGTGTTTCTGTCCGTTGAAGATAGCTAAGAGGACATTTCCTATGGCTGATAACGGCAGGCCCCCAGCTCCCTTGTTTTTCTCAGCACCACCCAAATCGATCAAATGCAATCTGCTCCTTCCACCAGCAACTGGTAATCATACCATCCTCAAATTAATATTTAGTTACAATATAAGTAGTACCCACAATACCACGTAAAAATTGTACGTTATAGGTAGGTTGAGCTAGAAGAACACCGAAGTTCATCAGGATGTTGGCAAGTTATTAAATGAACAAGTCATGAGCCTCTGTTTCAAGAAACAGTTTGTCAATGGAACAATGAGTAAAATTAGTCTTTAAAGATGAAATTTCAAGATGCACAACTTTTAGAAGATTTTTTAAATTCTTCCACCTATCCCTCTGAAATGTTATTCCCTGTTCTTCAATGCAATAACAGAATATGCCCATTAAAAATTCAAAAATTCAAAGGCAAAATTTGAAAAATGGTATTTTATGTTATAAACGAGTTGTTTGGTTATGGGATATAAATCGATATTCCTCCAGTTCTGATCTTTCTATCTGCATGATACAAACGCAATTTTTTGGGAGGGACCCCCTCCCAACTAATAAAAACGTCACGGGAAGTTTTTTCGGTATCTTGTGATTTGGATTTTTATTGACAATATTGGACTTGAGGTTTCAGAAAAACCATTTACCTATTCAAAATTTTTCATTAGCTAGGTTCAAACCCCTCCATAACTTTTTAGTAGCACAAAAATGAAAAATGTTGTACTTATGACTTGAATGAAACTATCGCTCGTTCCTCATGTACCTGACCTCCCGCAGAACAAATTTATATGAAAAAAAAGAAAAGAAAAATCGAATTTAAAAAAAAAAATGGATTTTTGGGGTGGAAAAAGTTGTGCATCCCCTTGTGGGGTTTACCTCCTCCCTTGCCGCCGACGCTGTACTGGTAGACGTGGAGGGTGTAGAAAAGGTGAGATTGGTCAGAATTCCGAACGGACAGAGCGCTGTCGAGGTAGAATGCCGCTTTCTCAGGAGTCGGCGCTCTGAGCTCGCAGTAGTTTTGGAGAGCACCCTCGCATAGGTAGATACCAGGTGACTGCTCACACTCTGCAGACAGACACCATACACATTTTTTAGTTTCTTATTCATATCAAGTATGTATTCTGCTGTTAAGCCTCCAATTGGAATTTGGATTGTTTATTGTCGTGAGGTGGTCTGTTCGACTTACGACATGGCGGGTGAGTTGGATGAGGATATAGGTTATGGTGAGATGAGAGGTTGGATGAGGAAGAATGTGCTCCGTAGAAGTCTTACTAACGTTTTCACCACAGCAGATACCAGAAAGGAGGAGAGTACCCCACGGTTTTCACCACAGTGAGTGCAAGAAAAGGTAGAAGAGAGAGTGTGAGAGAGGGGTCGAGAGAGAACTCGCAAGTCGAGGATCGGTCGGTCGAATGACGAGCTAGGCTAGAAGGTCTGCTTATAAAGGCTCCTTTCCACCCGTCCCCCGCCCACAATCGGCCGTTATGACCGCTGAGGAGCGATGGCGGTTGATGGAAGGGACCCTTCTCCCTTGGCGTCATCCGGCTCGTCGTTCCCTTCGTTTATATGGTTAAATCTTTCTATGTTACATAGGAGTGGTTAATGTAGAGATTTGAGGGGATCCACGACATTTATTATTCAATAAACGTCGTATTTGTGTAGAAATACACGTCCAACGTTTGTTTTGGACGAATTATTGTTTCGACATGGTTAGTGCAGTCTTTCATAACAATAACACAGTATGATTACCTACCTCAAGGTCCATTAGAATATGCGGACCATTGCCCCAGTTTATCTCTTAGCTTGCATTGGCTCTTCTTCCCTCCGTTTATCCCTAGTCGTTTGTTCAGGTGTCGTTCACGCTAGGATCACATTTGCGTTTTTTTTTTCTTTCACCTTGTGTTTTTCGATTGTTCTGTGCTTGTTCGGTTCTGAGGAATGGTTTTAACCACCGAAACAGTCGCCCAGATAGTCGGGTTGGTAGAAGATGGGAGAAGTCAACGTTATGTGGCTAGAACGTTAGGGCTACCGGAAACTACCGTTCGTAGGGCAGTTCAAAGGTACAGGGAGACTGTTAGCTTCAACAGGAGACCAGGATCAGGCCGACCGAGAGCGACAGTGCCCGCAGACGACCGATTTATTACGATGCAGGTTCTGCGAAATCACTTTCAGACGGCTGTAGAAACCACTCAGCGACTTCGAATTGCCCGAAATGTTGATGTTAGTGTGGATACAGTGCGTAGGCGGCTTGCTGAAGTTAACCTTTGGTCGAGAGCCCCAGCTACACTGCGATCCAACTCACCACAGCACATCGTACAGCTCGTCTTAGATTTGCTAGGGAACACGCAGCTTGGTCAGAAGGCGATTGGGGAAAAGTAATGTTTTCAGATGAGTCCAGGTTCTCATTATTCTCGTCAGATCGCCGTGTAAGAGTGTGGAGAAGGCCGGGACAGCGTTTTGCACAGTGCAATATTTCTGAAAGGGTGCCTTATGGGGGTGGGTCTGTAATGGTTTGGGGTGGCATCACTTCAGAAGCAAAAACCGACCTCCATGTTTTTCCAAGAGGGAACCTAACTGCACTAAGGTACATTTCTGATATTCTGGAAGAGTATGTAGTCCCATTCGCCCCATTCATCGGTGAAAATTTCATTTTTATGCAAGATAACGCGCGGCCCCATGTTGCACATGTGGTTACTGACTACCTCGAAGAGGTTGGTATTCGCACCCTACAGTGGCCAGCCCGCAGCCCCGACCTCAATCCTATTGAACATCTATGGGACGAGCTAGGGAGGTGCATCCGAAGGCGTCCAAACCCTCCTTTGGACCTCCAAGGCCTCAGAACCGCGGTGGTAGCAGAATGGGACCAAGTCGGTCAGGAAAAGATTTCCAATTTAATCAGCAGCATGCCAAGAAGAATGCAGGCGGTGATCCGAGCAAGGGGAGGCAAAACAGAATACTAAAAAAAATGTATCGATAATTTACACAATTTTTTTTTTACAAGAAGAATCGAATTAATTCTTCACAATATTCAGGCTGAAGTAAATAAAATTTATTTTTTCAAAGGGTATTTTTTATTTTTTTAATCTGCGCCCTGCTGTTCACTCATGGGATATGAACTCAACTTGGCACACCCAAAAAACATTAACTAATTGACGTTGGACGTGTATTTCTACACAAATACGAGGTGCGCCGGTTTTTTTGCTGTCTAGTTTAGTAGAACTGGGCTCATAAAGACACGTTTGTGGATAATTTGTGTAAGGGAAAATGAAGACGACCGAACCAATCACTTCAGCAACTCTCCAACCGCTCACCCTACTCGATGGAGTCGATATACCTACCTAATAACAGTAGGTGACAACCGCGCAAGTAAGATTTAACTTCGGATCTGAACGTGAAGCCTGAACTGTGGATTAGAATAGGTAAGTACTCTTCTAAAACGAAACCTCACAGTGCCTCATTTACTCCGTGAGTCGTCAATTAATAGATGGGGACGTTCTCAACGCCAAATTTGACATGTTCACGGGACAAGGAGATTTTTCGAACTACCTTTCCTGTTTGGCTGATAAGAAACATGAAGATGGAGTTAACATTTTCACCGACAGGACTTTTTTTTCACACTGAAAACGCAGGGAACCAGTACACAACGTTTAAATGTTACTTGTATTGGTCCTGGTTAGGTCCCCTTTTGCGTAGATCACCATTTCCTGTGGTTAATACCTACTGATCATAGAAAGGAGGTGCTTCTCCCAAAAAACCCTAAATCGAGTAGGTACTAAGCCAGCCGGGCATTTACAGTTTCATAAATAATATGCGGTGGATTCAAGAATTTTATCTATAATTATTTGTCATAATGCTTGAAGAATGAGTTTTAGTTAAACGAAAAACGCTACAAATTATTACACAACGGTTTATTATTTACCTGTTAGATGCCCCTTCCGCGTAGATCACTGTTTTCTGTGGTCAGTACCTACCTTCGTGCTCCTTCCCAGGAAAGTCCAAAATCGAGCACTGCAGCCGGCACGGGAATTACAGTTGCATAAAAATGCGCGGGATTCAACAATTCAATAATTACCTACTTGTTGTTATTCATGAAGCATTACGTTTGTTCAAGTTACAAACAACAAAATCCAAAATAACCATCATTCTTCAAATGAAATGAAATCACAGAACAACCAACTCTATTTCATACAGCCACCCGTGATTATAATCAGGTGCTCCCTAGCAATGATATATCTGGGCTGGATGTATACCATTTACCATCATGTTGACGAAGCTTATCGGTGCTAAAGAACGGCTGGTCGTACGTACAATGCTCCGGGTGGTTTCAAGAAATTCTTTAGTTTGAGATAAATTTAAAAAAGTAAACAAAACCATATCCTTCTACTGAAAGTTTTCGAGCTACGGCGTTCTGAAAATTTCAACCCCTATTTTTCACCTCTTACAGATGATTGACAGTAACACCGAGCTTCGCGGACCAACAAGACCCCAAACGGGAACTGTAAACAAAATTTCATTAATTTTGGTTCAAGGTAACTGAGAAAAGTGCGGAGTACGGCATACGGCGGATGAACAGAAATTGTTGTATTCCATTTTCGGATTCTATGTACCTTGAAACAGAAACCATCAAATTTTGAGACGGGTTTTTTTCACGCTCGATCCAAAGGTTCGTTATCGAAAATAAATAAACCAAAACTGAACGAAAATTCCTCCGCGTAGTTCGAAGAAAAGTTCCTGGAAGCTGCAGCGAAATCAGGCCACTGGTTCGTAACCAACTAGACTTCATTCAGCCATCCGTGATTATAATCAGGTGATCCCTAGCGATGATATCTGGGCCGGATTTATACCTCATCATTCACAATCATGTTGACGAAGCTTTTCGGTTCAAACTTCAGGACCTTGCTGTGAACGAACAGCTGGTCGTACTATACTCCGGGTGGTCTTAGAAAATCGTCAAGTTCGTAAACGATTTGAAAACGTCACAAAAGCCACCTTTCTATTATCCTTCGCGTTGCAAGTCTTCAAGCTACGTTCATATTACATACTACATTTCGCCCTAATTTACTCATTCAGCGAATGGGCTTCGAGAATCACATAAAATGTTGAAAGGGTCTTACGAAGAATGGGCGGAGGCGAAGGGGTAATGAAAACCCGAGGTTTACGACGCCTTCAGTAAATCGAGAACGCGTCGTAGACCGACTATCGAATTCCCCATAAACCTCCCCGGGGACCTCCGCCCCACGTCCGTCTATCGCCTTTCGCTCTTTATCCAACAGCCTTACGAACGGATTCCTCTTACGATGATTAGCAGGTTTCACGCAATGGCTGCAGAAAATAAAAAAAAAATAAATAAAAAAATAGGACACCATTTACGAGCAGTGCGTTTCTCCTTATGTTATGTCCCGTGCTTCGCTTCTTATTGTATGTACTTCCGTGATCTCATGTTCACCTTCCCCACGCTATGAAGCCCCCCCCATAAACACTATGCCCATTGCAATACAAAACTGAACGCAGCAGAACATTGTAGCATCATTATCGTCCATAGTTACCACCCTTTCTGTCAATAGCAACGCTTTATACCCACCAGCTAGTTGATGTTTTAAAATTATTTTTCACGTGAGAGACTTGGAAATAATGATATTCACCCAACTAAGCTCTACCATTACCCTCAGAATGCTCAGCACAACCGCTTCCTTGGGAAGCCCGATCATGTGGACATCATTATTATTCATGGTGATTGTTCAGGACTATAATTATTATAGGGAGTTGTTTCGTCGTCTAGAGGCTGTTTTCTGTTAGTTTGGGCTGATGTGTGCATCGCACTACTACTGCTACTACTACTACTACTCGAACGGGCTAATGGTACCTTTAACCGGATAGGAAGCTCGAATCTTTTCAAGATGGTAACAATTTACCTAAGTACCAACTTAGGTAACATTCATTACCTAGTCAACTATTTATTGGCTGAACAAAAAATACTCCGTGTAGTAAAAAAAAACGCTGCAAATTATTACACAAAGGTTTATTATCTTCCTGTAGAGATGCCCCTTCTGCGTAGACCAGCGTTTTGTCTGTTCAATACCAACCCTCGAGCTCCCTCCAGGAAAGCCCTAAATCGAGTACTGGAGCGGGCCAGGGAATTAAAATCTCATAAGAATACGAGGGATTCAATAATTCAATTATTGATAATCTGTAGTTATTCATGAAGCATAACGGTTGTTCAAGCTAAAAAACGCTGCAAATCCCTGCACAACGGTTTATTATTTTGTATAGAATACCCTTCTGTTACAGATCACAGCTCTATGTATAGATAACCCGTCTATATAATATGATATGTACTATTCTATACATATTATGTAGATCGCAGACCCTCCGTAGGTTAGTACCTAACCCCGTACTCGTTACTAGGTACCTACCTAAATCACGAGTTAAATGTTGCTAAAATAATTCTGCCGATGACAAACAGTACCTAACAAAAAGAAACACACATAATGAAGTTCTGAAAAGAAATTGTTGATGAGGAGTGAAAAAAGTTGTAAAAGTACCTACCAACAAACTCCAGCCCCTTCTACGTAGATGGTATAATGAACCGTTGTGTAATAATTTACCGTTGAGTAATGATTTACCGTAGTAATAATTTACCATCAATAATACTTCAACGTTTGTTCAAGTTTCACTACCTACCAACAAACTCCAAAAGAGCCATCATTTTTCAAATTAAATAATATCACAGAACAACCAACTCGACTTCATACTCCGCCAATATAATCAGGTGATCCCTACCAATGATTTTATCTCCGCCAAATTTCCTATTGTGGGCGCGTCTCTGGTTACGAGATTTGGTTTGAATTGTATACAATTTCATTCACACTGGAGTCGAAAATGCCTGTCGGTGCAAACTTCGGGGCCTTACTGTGAACGAACGGCTGGACGTACGATGCTCCGGATGGTCTTAAAAAACTCGCAAGTTCAAGAACTATTTAAAACCGTAAAAATATTTACGTAAAAAAATGGTATAGGCGTTTTGAAAATTTCAACCCCTATTTTGAACCCCTTAGAGATGACTCACAGTACGTCGAGCTTCGAGGACCAACTAGACGCCGAACGGAACCTATAACCCGAATTTCATCAATTTTCTTTCATGGTAACTAAGAAAAGTGGCCCGTACGGCGTACGGCGTACGGCGAACAGACAGAAATATTTTTATTGCAGTTTTGGATTCTACATACCTTGAAACGTAAACCATCAAATTTTGAGGGGGGGTAAGAATTTTTTTTTTCATGCTCGATTCCAATGGTTCATTATTGAAAATAATAAACCAATAATAAACCAAAAGTACCTATCAGCAAAATCCAAAATAACCATCATTCTTCAAATGAAATGACATTAAAGAAAAACGAAGTCGACTTCATACAGCCACCCGAGACTATAATCAGGTGGTCCCCAACAATGATATCTTTGTACCGCAAGATTTATACCGTTACATTCACGATTATGTTGATGATGATTTACGGTACAAACGAACGGCTGGTCCTAGAATGATCCGGGTGGTCTCAAAAAATTATTTAGTTCCAGATCAGTTTAAGAACGTAAAAAAAACCATATCCTTCTATTGAAAGTTTTCGAGCTACTGTGTTCGGAAATTTCATTCCCTATTTTTCACATTTTAGAGTTGACTGACAGTAACCGAGTAACCCGAGCAGTCGAGCTTCGCGGACCAACTAGACCCCAAATGGGACCTAGAAACCACTCATAATTAATTTTGGTTAATGGTAACTAACAGAAGTGCCAGGTACGGCGTACGGCGGACAGACAGAAATTGTTGGTTTGTTATTTTCAATAATGACCTTTGGAATCGAGCATTGGAACAAAATTATCCCCCCCCCCTCCACCAAACTTGATGGTTTCCGTTTCAAGGTACGTGGAATCCGAAAATGGAATAAAAACATATCTGCCAGAACGCAGTACTTCGCACTACAATTCCTAGTTACCTACCATGAACCAAAATGAAAGAAATTTGGTTTGTAGGTCCCGTTGGGGTCTAGTTGGTTCTCGAAGCTCGGCGTTACTGTCAGTCATCTCTAAAGAATGAAAAACAAGGTTGAAATTTTCAGAACGCCGTAGCTCGAAAACTTTCAATAGAAGGGTATGGGTTTTTTTAACGTTTTTAAATTGATTTTGAATTAAAGAATTGTTTGAGACCACCCGGAGCATTGTGCGTCCAGCCGTTCGTTTGCACCGAAACGCTTCGTCAACATGATCGTGAATGAAACGGTATAAATCCAGCCAAGATATCATCGCTAGGGAACGCATGATTATATTCATGCACGGCTGAATGAAATCGAGTTAGTTGTTCTGTGATATTATTCCACTTGAAGAATGATGGTTATTTTGGATTTCGCTGATAGGTACCATTGCAACTTGAACAAATATTATGCTTAAAGAATAACAGCAAATCATTAATGATTGAATTATAGAATCATGTGCACTTTTATGAAACTTTAATTCCCAGGCCGGCTCCAGTATTCGATTTAGGGCTTTCTTGGAGGGAGCACGAGGGTAGGTATTGACTACAGTAAACAGATATCTGCGCAGAAAGGGCATCTATACAGGCAAATAATAAACCGTTTTATAATAATTTGCAACATTGTATTCGATTTTAGGATTCTACGTACCTTAAAATGGAAACCATCAACTTTTGAGAGGAGGTTACAAATTTTTTCCCATGCTCGATTCCGAAGGTCCATTACTGAAATATAGTAAACCTAAAGATGGGCTAGTTTGATGATTCGACCTTTTTCCCACGTACCCAAGTTCACTTTCATTCAAGTACGAATAAGAATCTTCCAACGACCCAATTTTCGGTGCAGGTAAGAACTAATATGAATCTGAAATCAAACCTTGTCCTAAGGGATAATAGGTAATCATGTTATTGAGCCGTTCAAACAAATTCGGAGGGTTTCGAAAAAAGTGGGGGGTGTTCTTGGGGAGTTTTACATATTGACGGGTTCCAGATGTTTCATCAGAAAATTTAACAGCAGATCCGAGTTTCTCACCTCAAAATGGAATTATTTTAGGAATTATTAAAAGCTCGAATGTGGAAATTCGTACCTATGTATCCGACGCTATCGTCATTTAGTTCTAGTGGTACCTACATGTTAGACGACGTTGGGCATCATCTACCGGGTTGTTTCATCCATTTGAGTGAATCCAGCTTGTCTTTTGATTGCCGAGTGCACTTTGCTATTTAATCAAGTGTGTGCTGCCAAAGTAAAACTCGGACCGAAAGTCGTGTTTGAGACAGCAGTAAAACAGGGAACGAATTTACTTCTGGGGACCCGAAGGAAGGACCGCAAACGAGCGGGAGCTGGGCTATCAGGCGGTGTCCACTCCTCATAATGTTTTACGAAGCGGAAGGGACGGTCTGGGTGAAGGGACCGTCGTAAAACCCGGGTTTTTCAACAATAATTGAGCAGAAGCTCAAGGACCGAGTGAGCAGCCTGGAGTACTAGAAGTGCAGTCACTCATGTCCACACTCAGTGATGCTTCATGCACACTGATACTGCCGTAATTTGGTTTTCACGTATTCCCCGTAATTTAGACCTGATCTTTTCAGCGGTGAGTTAAAAATTAAAAAAATCCCTCGGGAGAGCCCTTAAATCCCCTTCAAGAAAATCAGGGATTTGTAGGCGAGACGACTCAACTTGCCAAACCGTGCAGACAAAACGACTCAAATTACATGGATGACATAAATAACGCATTTATTTTCTGACTTACACAGCTAAAACACTTCTACTACTACTAACCCTACTACTGCTATGCACTACTATTACTACTACGCGGCGCTACAACCGTTGACGGTTCTGGGCCTGGACGACTTTTACCTGTCCCCACTCCGATCTGTCCATCGCTACGGTTCGCCACTGGCGAACTCCCAGTTCACGAAGGTCCTGTTCCACTCCTTCCCCGATGTCTCCTTCCCTCTGGCATATTGACGTAGATTTTGTGGGCAGTTCTGTCACCAGACATTCGCTGTACGTGACCAGCCCACCAGATTTCTAGCTCTCTTGGCCTCAATTACAATATCTGGGCTCCTGTATGGCTGAGAGATTTCGTGATTTGTACGGATACGCCTGGATCAATTTTCCCAAACAGCCTCATACGTCCGCCGTAGAACTTTTCGCTCCCATCTTTGGAGCTGATCCTCTTCTTTCTTGTGCGAGTCCAACTTTCCGAACTACAGAGAGCGATTGATCGCACTGCTCTACGGTATATCGTCACTTTAGTTGCTCTACTCAGTCGCCTATACCTTTGTCAAGCCGAAGTACCGCTTGTTTCCAGCCTTCATTCTCTCCCTGACCTGTTATTAGTGCCAATGCTTGAGAGTGACTGACACCAAAAACGGTACCCAGGTACTTGAAATTATCACAACATTCAAAAGTTGTATCATTTAGGTTGATACCAGGTATCGCCATCATGTCTGCTTACGATGTATTTCGTTTAGTTGACACTGACACTAACCCAAGGTCAACAGCTGACTCCTCAAGAATCTGGCATCCTTCACTAAGGGGTGTAAGATTTCATGCCACCAGGGCTACATCATTGGCGTAAGCCAGATTCCGCAGCATTCGGGTGAATACGGTTCCTCCTGAGTTTCTAGAGATCTGCCTGATTACATTCTCGACGGCTATATTAAGCAGAACTGCAGAAAGTCGCCCTCCTTCTAGCAAACCCTTCTTGACGGGTGGTGAGGGGGGGGGGGGGGTAAGACAGTTGACTTTCATTCTGCTCACAGTTATAAAAGTGTGGCTGTTCTCGATACATTTTTTTCTTCCGGTGGAGACGGGATGGGTGAGCGGAAGCCTAATCGACATCCCTTCTTAACTGGTGATAATCTCACTGGTATGGGAGGGGGATTCTTGAGGGTCTACCCCCACTGTTACACTCTATCACATGGTAGCAGGGCGTGGTTCGGTAGTGCGCTGAGCACTGCACCATATACTCCATCCACTTTTTGTGGGCTTGCCAGAAGGATAAGCCCAGAGGTTTCCCAGAAGGATTATTTTACTATAACAACCTACCCCTTCGATAATACATACATCTATTGGCTTCCCCACCCCCTTTCCCACTTCAGAGTGTCAGTATAATTAAAATACACTGAGCTCATCAGAAGGCGATTGATGCCGTGTCCCAATTGAAAAGTCCCAATAGTTGTTCCATCCTAACGATGGAGGTTGATCACCCAGAGGTTGCCCAGATGAGTACAATTCACTGGACAACAACCTCTGACAACATTATCCGCCAATACTCGTATGTAGGAGCTTTGTTCTCCACCAGTGTAATATTACTGAGGTAGCTAGTACCATTACGATGGAGGTTAGTCACCTTGAAGTTGTTCAGATGTCGTTTCCTGAACCAAAACTTCTTACTACTTTCCACTAACCCTTTTCCCTCTCATAGGTACTTCTGCTACCCAGAAGTATGATGTAATGTGGGGAGGAGTGTAACAGTGTGGCTGTTCTCGACACATTTTTTCTTCCGGTGGAGACGGGATCGGTGAGCGGAAGTCTAATCGATTTCCCTTCTTAACCGGTGATAATCTCACTGGTCTAGAAGGAGGGCTCTCGAGGGTCCACCCCCACTGTTACACTCTATGTAATTGTGTCATTTCTACGATACTTATAAATTTATTGGGGGTCATCAAAGCCATGTTGTAGGACCTGCCAAAACACCCCAACTCGTCAAAACTGGCGATGAGTTTTGCCCACAAATTTTCCATCTCATATTCAAGTTGAGGTATTTCATTCGAATGTCAAAAGCGTTCTGTCTGCAAAGGTTATATATATCCGCTGTTCACACATCGATACGTTTTTCCATCCCGTCTCGAGCTGTTTTTACCTATTTTGATTTTTTGTATCCCTTGGTCTATTTTTTCTAAAGTAGGGTATAGGGTAGGGACATCTCTACGGTATACGTGAAACCCAAGTCCAAAACTAGGATTTTCGTACATCGCACCAGAAGGTAGGTACAAGTGTTTTTCGGATATGAGTGGTTTCGCCTAATTACGGAATATTTCTGAGTCGTTGAATTAATGTAAAAATTAAGCCCTTTGTTGATCAAGTGCCTATCAGTGAGAAGTACTCGTAGGTGATATCGGTATGATATTTCTATAATAAGCGGGAGCGTGGCTATTAGCATTGTCACTTGAAATCGACTGAGTATGGCCTCGGAGCAGGTATGCTAAAACCAGCGTGACACAACGGTCTTGAATGCGGGGTAGTTCTATGCGCCGTCTACTGGGACCAAAACAAGAGGATCACCGCCCATAAAATTCCATAACTATTTTTGAGGACGACTCCATCGGACGTCGCTCCGGGCAGATAAGGCGGATCATAAAAGAAGACCAACTAATCACCTTCCACGCACATCATTCCGTTGGAGACACGCACGAAAGGGACAACCGGCAGGTGTGTTCGTGTGCGTATTCACCTGCGTTTATGACGTTTATGAGAGAGTTGGTCTAATTACTTATTCAAGTGCATGACTCCCACACTAATGCGTGTTCTGTGTATATTTCCTTATCGAGCGGCGAACGTATATCACTGATCCCCCTCCTCCGTCACGACCGCTTGACCCGTAAATGGTGATGAATAGAGTCTTGTTGAGTTAGCTTGGTCGAGAAAATAATTTATTTGAATACCACAAGCGTCGGGCGGTTGATTGTAATAACGCGGGGGACCCTTGCACTCTCTTGATAGGGCAATCTTAAAACTTTTTCCTCACACGTTTCCACCGTCGTCGTACGAGGAAACAGGTGGTAATGAGATCGGAAAATAAATATGAAAAATGAAGTTGATACCTACGCGGAAATTATTCAGGTCATTTGTAGAATTGATTCTACATGTTTATTTTAATTTTATTTTTTTAAATATTTCTTTATTACAAACATCTAGTTAATTTACTTATCTTTTCATACCTGTATGATTCTCATAATATTGTATAACGCTTGTGGAATATGAAAGGTCACCACTTATATCCGTAGCACACTAATGATTCACGTTCACACACTGGTGCGGGTTGGCAAGGTCCAAACGGCTTGGTCCTCTTCAGTCGGCGTATGTCTCCGCTGTTATCCGGAAGGCTCAATACTTCGATGTTTTGATCTTTACAGCGTCTGATTTCGTGCTCCATAGCGTTAAAAAAAATCTATTGCAAGGTCTCGGTGAATCTGTTCATCTCTTCGTACATACAAGGGAGCACCAAGCTCCTCAGAATTTTGTTCTGTAGTGTCTGAATATTTTTACATTTTTATAATGCTTTTCTTGGTGCAGCCCCGAAGTTGGCAGCCTTAGGTCCAAACTGGCTTAATCACTTGCTGTGGACTGATAGTTGAGATAGCCTTTCAAGTATCCAGTACATTTCCCAGAATTAAGATTGATGTCATTCTTTTACAAATAACTCACAAACGAGTTCTCACTTCCGCTCACCCCCTCTACCGTCAACACTCTGCATGCTGCATTTCTTAATCAACCCATGTACGTCATCAATCCATGATATCCCACGATAATCTCGGATAATTTTCATCACACAAGCACAACATAGACATTTTACATAAACCCAATGATATAAATACGTTCCTAGCTTATTATGAGTATTGACTGCAGTATCCCAATGATAGAAATACGTTCCTAGCTTATTATGAGTATTGACTGCAGTATCCAACGAACTGGCATCATCATTTATGGGATCAAGAAAAAAAAGTGATAAATATTACGAATGCGCTAGAAGTGAGACAGTTTGGGTGGGTGTACAATACGTAATTACACATAATCGCAGCTATTCAGTCAGAAATTCTTACAAGCCAACCTATCATAGAAAACAAAAACCAAAAAAATATTTTATCTTTTATTTTTTCATTTTTATAACCTGGACTTCACCTCATCGGGTTGATCCTGGCGGGACTTTTTAATTGAACGTTATTTCATTTTTAGTCCCTGTAGGCTCCACAGGATTTCTACCAGTGGTGGTGCTAATCGCATGATGATGTGCGCATGATGATGTGCGGGTAAGCACATGCAAGCTTTTCAAAGCTTGTTGTTGGTTGCCTGCCCGAGACGGGGACCAGAGACGCCTCGAAATTTTATCCCGAACGGGGACATAAAGATCGGACGCTCTACCCCGCTCGGACACCCCGTCAGCTTTGACTAATCGCAAACATGAAACTCAACTATAATGAAAATAAATTAATAAAACACAACCTGTAAATAAATAAATAAATCTTAATTCGCCCTGTCCGTACATTGATTAGAAAAATTAAACTGCCGTAAATATCATATTCCTCAAGTTTCATTCAAATCGGATCATTTCGGTAAGTATTTAAATAGAGAGTAGGGCAGGTGAGGGCAAGTTTTCCACTCTCCACAAGCTCCTATTTCAGTATTACTCATGTCCTGTTGACTTGGAAGCCGAAATTGAATGAAATCTTCAACAAGGTTGCAGACCTCGACATCCCCATACCAGCCAATTATCGAAACTGAGATGCTCGCACGGTCAACTTATATTAGTTGAACGTGTCGGATTCATTTAATCGTGATGTTCGAACGTGTTACACGTTTAAAACGAGAAGGGCGGTCTTTACTTCATATTTCGATCCCTTTGATCCATTCGTAAGTTGAAAAAGTGGATAAAGAGAAATGATTGGAATATTCGTAAGCTTGTAATAAACCACCGCTAAGAATTGGAAACGGACAGGGAGGGGAGAACCAATATGGCAGAAAGAGGTAAAAGCGAGAGAGGGAAGATGGAAGATGAAGAAGGCAAAGGAGAATAAAAAGTTATGATTACTTGGCCGAAGGCGGTCAATCCCTTTCCGTTATCTTTGCCGCTTTTGTATTCAGGAGGGGTAGACAATCTGCGGAGACGGGTTGAATATAGAGGTATCCACCAAAACCTCGACGGGGCCTGTGCGAGACCCTGATTGGTTCCTCGGTTGGGAAACCAGTGTTCCAAACAAGACTTCCCCTGGTTGGCGTCCTTCGTAAACTATCATTCCCTTTAATAAAGGCTGGTCCAGAAGGTCTTACACTTTCCCCTCCGAACCCTCTTACACGGTATTTCACGTGGTTTTACCGGCTCCTTATCACCTACTTGGTCGTAACGGCGGCCCAGGTGGGGGAGATCTTCCCGAAAATGGCCTCCTGCGTTTTTTCACGTGGGGGGCATGTGGGACGTGAAATGCGAGACAGATGGACACTTGGTATTCAGGCGTTGTACCGCACAATGTTCCTCGTGAAATGCAGATATCACTCATCTAAAGATATTGGTTGCTGATGCTCCACGTCTACCGCCTTTAATTCAAGCTAACGTCAGAAACGGAACGGCAATCAGTTTTAGGTATAAGTAGGTACATCTTGTAATCAAACCACAATCGTAGCACATCGTTTGTTTCAAGTTCAAGAAGAACAGTATTTCGATGCGAATTCCAACTTGCGCAAATGATCGAACTCAACTGCAATACTAACCAAGATTTTTTTAAATCGTATTTAGGAATACAAAATTTCATAATGACAGGTTGCCGGATCGACAGAAACATTCAGTGCCTATACTTACTTCTCGACTATACAGCGTGGAGCAATTCAAGTTTGGCTAATGGATTTCACACAAGAAAAGGTCGAATTTCTTTGGGCCACAGGTTGTTGAAGTTCATCGATATCGGCCAGTAAAATTCGTGTTCGCATGTACATACCGTGAAATTTTTGCCATTCCCACAACTCGCGTTCTAGTCAGCCACTTATGGTGGTAATCCTCAAGGCTTATTTAGTTAGGCTTCCCGTGGTCTGATGAGTTACAGCTCGGAATCAAAGCCATTTCTGCCCTTGCAAGATTTGCAGACAGTACAAAGTAATGGTCATTAGCTAGTAGAAAGCTGAGTCTTGCATTGGCAGTATTATTTCATGATTGTGTTTCCAGTAGCATGAATAGCTGATCCATATAAGATCACGGAAAATATAAATTTAGGAGACAGCTATCACCAATTGAATGTTTTTCTCAGACAAATGGACCCGAGTAGCTCCCGAGTAAATACAGACAAATGAACCTGAGTAAATACCCGATGAATGTAACGTACCAGATGCGTGTTGGGAGAGGAGGTCTTTGAGGGAGTAGGTCGGTCCCACGACTTCCACGGCCGAGACTCTCACGGAAAACCTGGCACCAGTCTTCTGCTTCTGCTCCGAGATGCAGCGAAACAACCAGGATATGGCACTGGGGATCACTCCCAGATTGTCCTGCCGCCCGATCATGGTGTTCGTCTTCCCTGAAATTCAGTGATTTAAATGTAGCAGGTTACCTATTTACTAGATAAAATCAACATTGATAGTCCACAGTACTGTATTTTAAGGATCAATTCAGCATAAACAGCCCGTCCTAGTCAAAATAAGAGTAACAGTGGTGAGCACCAGTATGACTTGAGCGAGCACCAGATCTTTGCACTTTTGAACTGGTCGAGACGTTACCATTCTCGACTGGCCTTTCACAACACGTCCTTTGCTCGTAGCTCGTATAACCGTAGGTATCCAGGGCCGTAGTGAGCTGTCTCATTCACGAACGGCTTCTAGGTGACGAGTTATTCAGGACGAGTTAACTTTATTCCGAATAATCCAGCTTTTGTCGCATTTTCATTCTGATAATAATACTCGAACTTCACTCGTATCACGACTCGCCGCCCGGAAGTCATCATGAACACCGAACAGAATGAAGATCTGCAAAATACAGCGATCGTCGCAGAAAGCATCGAAGGCATTGCTGCGCCATCAATCTTGATGCGGGATAGGTGTTTAGGTATGCAATTACAAATTCTAATATCGGGCTTAATCAAGGGTATTACCGAAGGGAAATGTGATACATTATAACGGGGATTAAGGGCTCGGGGATTCGTTAAGGTGATTAAAACAACAGGAAGTAGCAAGCGGAAAGTAGAGGGGAAGGGGTTGCATCAAGTGCCTAAGCCGCGGCGCGCTGGTTGAGCTGTTTGATAAACTAAGATAGGTAGGTACTTCCAGTTGGTCGCACTTCTTCCTCCGAGGCAGACTACAGTACGGGATACCTTGTTTTCGAACTACCTCCACCTACCCGCATCCTTTACCGAACTGTCGTCCCCTGAAGAGACTAAGAACTCTCTCGTTCAAGGCAAGTTCAGCAACACCGGCAAGTTCAGCTTTCCGGATCATACTTCCGTCTGTGCCGTGCTTCCCGAGTTTGAGATTGAAAGTTGTTCATCGTGGAAATCTGTGGCCCCTCAAGTCACACTTCCTCTTCCACAATTCAGAATCGGATTACAGAAGCTGACGTAGGTAGCTAATAGTCTTTAATAGATTCTAGTACTCCTTGGAGTACTCCCTAGTTTTTCAATTCTCTGCCTGTTTCCCATTGCACAACCTTTCATCCACCATACTATCTTACAAAAATACAACAAAAACGAGCTGACCTCGTATACCTATATACATACGCGGTATAAGCAAAATTTAATGGACCAGCAGTTTTTCTCTGTTGATTGCTGCCTTCGGGGAAAGTAAGTACACCTAACCCCTTCATTTTTCGCACAGAATTCAAATGACATTTTTGCGCACGACCTTGAGCACAAAACGTGCCCAACGCACTTCCACGTTCGTTTTTCGACTGAGAAACTGCTGTTAAATCTTTGGCAACCTTCATAATATATTATGCTAATTTTCTAAAGAAAGATGCTAAGTACCAAATTTTATTTTCACATAAAGATGCTAAGTACCTACATTTATTTTTATATTGGGAGTAAGTACATTATTTTGATAGATGGTTATCAAGTTCCCCGCTCGATTATTGGGCGAACGTTAGAACGGCCCAGGCTCTTGATTCTTCCAGAAATCTTTTACTTCGACCAAAATTAATACCTACTTCTAATAATGATTACGAATTACGAAGTTGATCACGTTTAAATAACGATACGGAAATGCAATTCAAGTCCAATCAAGATGCGATTTTGGTTTACCTTTTTATTTTCTTCGGTCAAACAAGGGTGGGGTGGATCATGGATGTGACTGTCAAAATACTGTTCGCGCATCGTTTCTAGTTTAGAGTGGACGTTTTCTAATAAATATCAAGATTCTGTCTTCAATTCATCGAATTTAATCTCACACCTTTTGTGGTAAGCCATCTTGTACGTGGAATAAAAAAATAAACCTTTAGCCTACCACCAATTTATTTAAAACAAAATTGGTGGTAAGTTAAAGACTTATTTTTTGTTTATTCCACATTGCAAGACTCTGTCTGAAAACACAACTTTTCTGAACTATGGTAAATGGATCATTAGCTACCATGTCGATCCTCTCCCTAATAACGAATCCTGCAAGTACATAAAACTATTAGTAGTGCACCTATCTATTAATATGATGCTAGGATAGTGGTAGATTGATAGTGTTGGATTGAGATTGCGGAAAATATACGGACTAACTACGTGACTGACTTTTACATGAGCATTATAGCCGTTGAAAACCTGCTGTTTCACCATCTTCGGCTGAATACCGACTAACATGGAACAGCAAAAGGGGAAAAGTCAGCCTGTAAACTTCCAGGCCCAGTTGAATTCGGCACGTCTAATCACCGGACCATGTTACCCGGAACAATAATTTTGCATGTTATGATTTAATTTGTTATAAAATGAAATATTAGCGGTTCCTCGGAACCAGCTTTTTGGGTGAACCGGTGCCGAATTCAAAAACTGGTAGCAGGACTCACAATAGCTTCGACAATGTGCTTCTGTCGAATTCGAAAAAGTTTATACATGGCAGAGGAACACGGTGCCGAACCCAAACTTCTCCATAGGTATCCAGGGGATTAAGTGCCGAGTTCAAGACCGCCCAAACTTCCTTATTAAGACCGAAAACATCCTCTGAGTAAGTAAGCAGCAACGATATAATTACTGTCACTATCATGAATGCCCGCGATATATTTATTCACGTTACTACTGCATTCATTTAGCCTCGTTTAGCAATGACATACAGAATAGGTAATTGGTTGAATCTTACGGACAGTGGACTACAATAATGGTAAAAAGTATTCAGGTATGCGAAATTGAGAGATGATTTGTACTAAACTTCTACCGAGTTTGGTTTTCTGTTGAGTTTCTGACAGGAAGTATTAAGTGTAACGGTTTGTGAATAGTGAGTTGTAATATCACGCTAGACGAAGTACAATATAATAATATTAGTACGTAAACCGATGCTCACCCAATTTCGAATGACCAAAGGAGAAGATGCATCCATCGGTGCCATTGATGACTGCGTGAATCACATCAGTGAGAGCCGTAGCACATAATTCACCCTGAAATCAAATTGAATCGAACGATAACAAGCACAATACCGACTGAGTGACGATGCGATTATAGTATGCAATTCTTCATGAAATAATAGTACAACAGCGAAAATTATTGCTGTTTCACAAGGCCGTCAAAAGCCTGAGTCTGTGTCATCATATATCAGACTGGCTGGACCAAATGGAATGCACAGTGAAGCTATCTGTATAAACACCCTGACGTGAACGCCAGAATGTAACACATTGCTGGTTTGTTTATATTAGTTTGAGTGACGAATGATCCGACCATTGAACTGACCTGGAACCATCTATACAAGACATTACATTAAATCAACATCAAGACCACATTTCGTTGCGGAGGCGCGGGGTAGAGCGGTTATGAGGTGGATACTTAGGTTATTCAGCAATCATGGCACATCAAGGGCTACTTACATACATTACAGATGAGCTGTATCAGGATTACGGTTTTAAAATTGCTGAGTTGCCAGATAAGTTAGGATTAACTGTGGATGCTAGTTGGTCCAACCTTGGTAAGTTCCATATATGTTTTATTCTATACATTCAAATCCCTGCACAACGGTTTATTATTTTGTACAGAATACTCTTCCGTTACAGATCACAGCTCTCTGTACAGATAACCCGTCTATATAACATAATATGCACTATTCTATACATATTATATAGATCGCAGATCCTCCGGAGGTTAGTACCTAACCCCGTACTCGTTACTAGGTACCTACCTAAATCACGAGTTAAATCTTGCTAAAATAATTCTTTCGATGACAAACTGTAACTAAAATGGCAAAAAGAAACACCAATAATGAATTTTTGAAGGAAAATTGTTGATGTGGAGTGAAATAGATACCCCTTCTGCGTAGATCACTGATTCCTGTGGTCAGTAGGTACCTACCCTCGTGGTCAAGCATAATGAACCGTTGTGTAATAACTTGCCCATCAATAATACTTCAACGGTTGTTCACGTTGCAAAAGTACAGATCAACAAAATCCGGCCCCTTCTAGGTAGATGAACCGTTGTGTAATAATTTACCGTTGTGCAATAATTTACCGTTGTGTAATAATTTACCGTTGTGTAATAATTTGCCGTTGTGTAATAATTTACCCATCAATAATACTTCAACGTTTGTTCAAGTTTCACAAGTACCTGCCAACAAAATCCAATAGTCCATCACTTATCAAATGAAATAATATCGCAGAACAACCAACTCGACTTCATACAGCCATCCTTGATTATAATCAGGTGCTACCCAGTGACGATATCCTGGCGGATTTATACCGTCTGATTCACGATCGTGTTGACGAAGCTTTCGGGTGCACACGAACGGCTGGACATACAATGCTCCGGGTGGTCTCAAAAAATTGTTTAGTTCAAGACAAATTTAATAACGTAAAAAAAATACCCTTCTATCAAAAGTTTTCGAGATACGGCGTTCTGAAAATTTCAACCCCTATTTTGAACCCCTTAGAGAAGACTGGCAGTAACGCCGAGCTTCGAGGACCAACTAGACCCCGAGCGGAACCTATAACCCGAATTTCATCAATTTTGTTTCATGGTAACTAAGAAAAGTGGCCAGTGCGGCGTACGGCGGACAGACAGAAATATTTTTATTGCATTTTCGGATTCTACATACCTTGAAACGTAAACCATCAAATTTTGAGGGGGGTGAGAATTTTTTTTTCATGCGCGATTCCAATATTTCATTATTGAAAATAATAAACCAAAATGTAATTTCAACAGTCAAAACTACTTGTGACGTCACGATCAGTCTCCGGTCGTTGATGAAATGTGCTGAATTTAAATTTGAAAATTGTTACAATGGACGGGCATAATATACAACAAATACACAATATAATTTTTGTACCCACTGCAGTCGACCCTCCTCACCCCATGCCTTGCTTACAACAACCCAAAATGTCCAAATGAACACAGTTTTTAGATTATCCCAAGGTTTTCTTCAAATCGAATCGTTCGGTGGCATCAGATTGGGTAGGTTTTCACCCTAAAAACCTACCCTCTTCTCAATACCCCCCCCCCCCCCCCCCCCATGCACAGCCGGATTTGTGATAATTCGATCTTCGCAGATATATGTTGGACCCTGAATAACTCGGTGCTCCTATGAAGTTATAAAAATGAAAATATAGAGGGGCTGGGTTGGGGAGACGCTGTGTATTATAATTACCGTTCTTAGCGGAACTCCGCGAGAAAATTTCATCAAAACCGGAAGAGAATATAACGAGGAGTGAAGATGAGGTTAATTATTCAAATGAGGCGATGGAGGCAAGCTGGAACGTTGCCTTCCAAAAATTAGGAATATTCAGAAGGGCATGGGGGAAAAAACGGAAGAATGTCGGAGGTTTTCGGCGTTCAACAAGAGGATATCTACCAGTAGATGGTATGGCAAGTGAGAGGGATGGAGTGGCGGGCGGAGGGAATTATTATGCGAAAAATAAGGCTGTTCCCAACCCTTTTCAGTTTTTTAAATGGATTTCCCGAAAGTCTGGGAGGGGGAGGGTCAGGGATGAAAGATTGAGGGTCGGAAGTAACTAAACCAATTTGCCTGTGGCGAGAATTGACGCCCTGGCGAGTAATGAGTGGGCTAACAGACCATTATAATGGGATGGGATGAGGCAGGTTAGAATGCACCGAAGAGGACCTCCGACCACATGGTATTGTGTTTCAGGGCCTCGTCATCACCATCTGAGAATTTATCGAACCACGTTGCTGGTTGGAGGGAATATCACAGACTTTTCCTACGATTCGTAATTGGATGGCGTTATGCAAATATAGGTAACCGACAATTTTTCCGAAATATAGTTATTGGGACCGTTCGATTCCTCTCATCAATCTCTACCGAGTTATACCGTTTTTAGCGCCATCCCGTGCAAAATGGAGCTGAAAGCAAATAAAAAACGCTGCAAAGTCCTTGTCACATGGGTTTATTATTCTACTGGGCATACCTACAGAAATACTGGCTGTTCATTTATTGTTTCTTTCACGTGAAATAGTTCAAATAGCTGTTTCTGATGGTTTCCACCAATTTTGGCCCCCAAAACACGTATTAGTATGCTCCTTTTTTTTCCAAATTATCTTTGATCACTAGTAAGTAGCATCTGATTATAATCAAGGATGGCTGTATGAAGTCGAGTTGTTCGTTCTGCAATATTATTTCATTTGATAAGAGTGATGGACTATTGGATTTTGTTGATAGGTACTTTTGCAACTTGAACCAACGTTGAAGTATTATTGATGGGTGAATTATTATTACACAGTGGCAAATTATTACACACCGGCAAATTATTGCACAACGTTAAATTATTACACCACGGTAAATTATTACACAACGGCTCATCTATCCAGAAGATGCTGGATTTTGTTGATAGGTACTTTTGCAACTTGAACAACCGTTGAAGTATTATTGATGGGTAAATTACTTATTACAGAATGGCAAATTATTACACAACGGCAAATTATTACACACCGGCAAATTATTACACAACGGTAAATTATTACACAACGGTAAACTATTACACCATGGTAAATTATGGGAGTCTTTCTAATGGGCGACACTGCAAACCGTCTAAAACCTCGTTGACACTGAACAACAGCACATATTGCAAAAAGTCGACACGAAAAGCGGACGGCTCTCTTGACGACTATGAGAAAAAACCCAGCATTGCGAATAGGCGACAAGCGGAACGGCGTCAACCCTCCAGGTATACGGAGAAGGTTGAGCCACAAATAACACGGCAGCGCCATCCGGCCTCAGTCCTGTGACTTCAGCGACTCTTCTCCGTCCTTCCCAGTTCTACAATAATAGTAGAGAGTAGCTAATTCACAAAATTATGTAAAAGTGAACGATTTTGCATAACTAACTCTGATCTGTCTCAGTCAACGAGAAAAAAGAGTTAAAAAAATAAAAATAAACCTTAGGAAACGCAGGAGTAGTTATTCAGTACATACCTTGGATTATTATTCAGTACATACCCAATAATTTTGGACTTCTTCATTTCATGATTCCGATCCACTGATTGTGAATAAAGTTGTCACAGATGTTTGTTGAAAAAGTTATATCAAGGAAATAGAATGGCAAATAACTTTCCAAATGTACATTTCAAAACGATAGGACGAATGGGACAAAGTCGAAAATTGTTTTAATGAAATCCAGCTACCTACACCTATTTCTAACAGTACCTACCTAGGTAGGTACGATTACTGAAAGAAACGCTGAACTTTCTGTTTTTCGCGTCGGGGATTTTTTTTCCGCTTATGCCAGACGCCGGGGATTTTTTTCCCGGTGGGGTCAGTTTGGAAATTTTTGTTTTTGTCGAGGGATTTTTCCCCCTACATTCGGGTGGGCAGTATAGCTTCCTCACATCGTAACATGGATAATAGCCGTTGCGTCCAAGATTTGCGCAGGCCTGCCACTAATCTGATCCCTATGAAATTCATAAGGGAATCTCTGCAGAGTAGGCTAGTCCTAGGACACCGTACAAATTTGAGCACAATCTGCCTATTGAGCCTGAGTGAGCTATAGCTGTTCACAGACTTTTACGTTTGCGGATGCGTAGACGCTGCCATTTGTACGATGGCGATGAAATTCACAGGGACCGTCTAGGGGGTAACCCGCACAATTCCTTCAAATTTCATCAAAATCGGACGAATAGTTTCGGAGTTCTGCCCGTGACAAGGAATTTACCACAGACAGACAGACAAGGAACCAAATTTGTTCAGAAAGCTTTGAAACGGAAAATGCCCAAAATATGCGTCATAAACCAGGAAATTAAAAGTCACAGAATAGATATCATGACAGGCGAATATATCGTATATATATTGTCCAACGAACAGGCCGTTAGCGTGACGTCACTAAACAAGACTGAGGTATACCTAGGCCTTTACCTGTGGAATGCATTGCCTGAATTATGCTCGAAAGGAAGCAGGTAGAAGACCCCGAAGGTGTCAACGCTTTGCAATAATACACTTCTTAAAATCGCCCGTAACAAAACAATGTCGCCTATTTACGAATCGGGAGTTGTCGACTATTTGAAATAGCTAAGGTTTCATTGTATCGACAGACAGTTGTCGCCTATTCGCCCTGTCGCCCATCTGCTATAGACCCTAAATTATTACACAACGGTAAATTATTACACAACGGCTTATCTACCAAGAAGGGACTGGATTTTGTTGATAGGTACTTTTGCAACTTGAACAACCGTTGAAGTATTATTGATGGGTAAATTATTACACAATGGCAAATTATTACGCAACGGTAAATTATCATACAACGGCTCATCTATCCAGAAGGGGCTGGATTTTGTTGATAGGTACCTACTTTTGCAACGTGAACAACCGTTGAAGTATTATTGATGGGTGAATTATTACACAATGGCAAATTATTACACAACGGCAAATTATTACACAACGGTAAATTATTACACAACGGTAAATTATTACATCACGGTAAATTATTACACAACGGCTCATCTACAAGAAGGGGCTGGATTTTGTTGATAGGTACTTTTGCAACTTGAAAAACCGTTGAAGTATTATTGATGGGCATATTATTACACAACGGTTCATTATTCTATCTCCGTAGGAGGGGAACCCATACAGGTAAATTATTACACAACGGTTAGGTAGGTACCTAGTAACGAGTATGGGGTTAGGTACTAACCTACTGAGGGCCCGCGATCTACATAATTATTCTATGTTATATAGAAGGGTTATGTATACGGAGACCTGTGATCTGTAACAGGAGGGTATTCTGTACAAAATAATAAACCGTCTTGCAGGGATTTGCAGCGTTTTTTTTATTGCAGTTTTGGTTTCTACATACCTTGAAACGTAAACCATCAAATTTTGAGGGTGGGTTAGAATTTTTTTTCCCATGCATTATTGAAAATAATAAACCAAAATACATGTTCTGGAAATTTCGGACCCATTGCAATAGCTCCATTTTCTTCAAAAATTCACTAATACATACGGTCAAATTTGCCAGAGATAGTAAAAAACTGCTTAGATTGGCCATATTCTATTATTCGCTCTTATGACCTTGCTGAGTGATAGAAAGAGGAAAAAACGCCCCAGGTATGTCCCGCCAAATTGTTCGTGCGGTTTCCAATAGAACTTCATTAGAACCTTTAACCACGAGATATTCGTTATAACCGAGAGATGCAGCTTTAAATTTGGAGGTTGTTGAGGGGGGGAGGGGGTTGAGAAGAATGGGATGATATTAAAACTCGCTTCCGTTAAAGAGGGGGATGTTTCCGGGATCCGACGAGGAAAAGAGTGAAACCGCCAGCCTCTTAGATCTGTGTCTCTCAGACAATGGGGCGGACCGGATATCGCTTTTGTCTAAGCGATGGGGCCGGGGCCCTTTGTTCGCCGCTCCGCAACAGTCTTGTGTTGTGAAAACCGCCTGGAAACAAAAGCGGGGTTTTAGCCACCGCCCTGTCTGCCTCCCTGCCGTCTGTACGACCGTTTTCGTACGGAAGATCGGCCTAATTTCTCAGGAAATAAGAATTACGTACCTTCAACCATCCAAAAACAATGTCCGCTGTGGGCGAGAACAACGCGTGACTCCTTCTTGTGGGTGCCAAAATGCAGTTTTTCCACCAGTGGACTCGTTTGGGTTTTGGTTTATTATTCTGTGAATAACACACCTATGTATTCGCTCAGCAAAAAATTTTTATAACACCCCCTCAAAATTTTTTCTTTTCCGTTTCAAGGTGCGTAGATTCCAAAAACGCTGCAAAGTCCTTGTCACAAGGGTTTATTATTCTACTAGCTGTGTACCCGCGCTTCGCAACGGTAGAACAGACACCCCCTTTAGGACAGGCCCCACTCATAACAGTTTTATGATATATTATACTATTTGAACCGACGCGTGTTGCTGCGATTTAAATAAATGGAGCCAATGGTATGTATTTTAATATGCCTGTATCCCCCCCTCCTCAACTGATCAGAAACCTTCCCCAATGCCAACCCTAACTGCCTTTAACCCCCCCCCCCCCGTATCCTATGAACCCTCCCTACCTGGTTAGAAACATTCCTCAATGTTCACACAACAAATTCCCAAAGTTGCACTCCAATTGGTCAAGTAGTTTTGACATTTCTGTAGACCCCCCCCCCCCCTCTCATAACCTGTACCCCCCTCCCACTAACATCCTGATTGAAGTACCACTTGAATGTACTCGTCGAGCTGAATCCAGAATCTAATTACAATCGGATTTACGTCCAACCGTTCAAAGTTATTATGAGCATAAACGTCCTCATAGAAGTGATTATAACACGTTTTTTAGTAGTATTTCATTCATAGCGTTTCAACGGATGGACAGATTCAAATGCGGATTTTTCATAAACCTTCCCAGATAAATTCTGCGTCAAATGGTACCAGCCGCAACTTTCTACGTTCAGCCGTTCTCAATTGATGCCGAGACAAACAAACAAACAAACAGACACTGTTTTATTATATGTATAGATTGGATATACCTACAGAAATGCTGGCTCTTCACTTACTATTTCTTCCATGTGCAATAATTGAAATAACTATTTTGGCCTCTAAAACACAAATCAGGTACCTACTTTTTTTTTACTATCTTTGATCAGTGGTAGTGCCATTTAATCGTCTTGATCCACGTGTTGACACTTTTTCCAGTATTATTATACAAATTTATGGTGATTTCTGACGATTTACCAGGTTTTTAACTCATAAAAATCAATTTTGGGAGCTGAACATTTGGTAGAACTCAATTTTCCACTCTTTGGTCAAAATCGACTTCATATTCGGTCTTCTCGACTCCAAAAAACATGGAAATAGATATCTCAAAAGCTCATGTTGCTAACATGTTACTAAAACACAAAAAGTACCTATTTTGATACACATTTTCACTCATAACACCCCTGGGTATATTCCGATCGGGCTGAAAACTTCTGGGACACAACTAGGGCCCGAATGGAACATGTGTGCGAAAGAACGACATTTCTAGACCGAAAATGAAGCCGGTACACGTGATATGGCGTACGGCGGACAGACATTGCGTTTTTGGAATCTACGCACCTTGAAACGGAAAAGAAAAAATGTTGGGGGGGTGTTATAAAAATTTTTTGCTGAGCGAATACATAGGTGTAGTATTCACAGAATAATAAACCAAAATGCAATGTCCGTCCGCTGTCCGCCGTACGCCGTGTCACATGTACCGGCTTCATTTTCTGTCTAAAAAATTCGTTCTTTCGCACACATGCTCCATTTGG